>WJFB01000934.1:0-42058 GCA_009870185.1 Pygmarrhopalites habei | reverse complement strand
ATAAAAGTAGATGTGTCGGGCTTTATCAAAAATAATATTCCAAGTAGTGTCACAGCACATATATGACAATAATCACCATCAAATCAAACAAATACGGTAATACATGAAAAGTAACAACGATTGTGTTTATTTTATGAAGAAGAAACAGCATGTAAACATTCACAACTTGTAAAAATAATGAATAATACAATCATTTGAACTTGTACAAAATATCTACTCCATTCTCAAATTGAACAATTGACCCTTCCTTGACATTGACTTCATTTTGTAAATACGCTTGAATATGAGGATGGAGGAATTCCGCACTAGTGACTCGAGTCTTGAATATATAATCAATGATTTTATCAATTGTGACACCAGACTGGTACATTGGATGACTCAAAACCTCTGTGACGAAATGCTCACAATTTGACTCTGCCCAAGTTTTCCAAGTCTTAGTCTGCTCTGCTCCTTGTCTGGCCAATCCACTCAATGTCAAACGGAGATGCTCCGCTGCATCTGAAAATATACATAAAATTGTTGTTGTATTATCTGTTCACATACACGATATATTTGAATCATTTTGTCATACGAGTACAGTATGTGGTCTTACCTGTAGTAAATAATTTGAGACCATCGCGATGATTCCGACTATAGCTCGCACAAATTTTATCCCGAACAGCTGGTTTGACCTCCTCCGCGGTCACACGTCCAACAGAGTACACACCACTCGGTCGTAGTGTACTCAAGTCCAATTGAAATCCCAAAGACATCATTCCCTTCAAATTGCCGCAACCAACTCTAGCTCTATTGAAATCGTCAGTGTGATCCACCTCACGACACTACATTTGAATAAAGAATCCATAATAAATACATATAACACCGATATCTTGCAAGTTTATATAAGAATATTATAGTAAATAAGTAAATAAAGTATATGCCAAATAAAGTAACACTATAATATAATAACAACAACAAGTAGGTACACTTACCTGTTTACTTAGTTCCTTTACTAACGATGATGTTGGGTTACGATTACTCAAATGATGATACCCTGAACAAAATAGATGAGGAGGAGGCTCCGTTGTAGACGAAGTTGGTAAATAAGAACACGTCCAATGTTCATAGAGAACTATACATACAAATTATTAATTTAAATTTGACAACCATAACTAAGAACGGAATAAAACTCCACCAAAAGAAATGTAAACAAAAAGTCAAATTATTTACATACTGTCTCTATCTCCATCATTATCAAAGTCACGAGATATGATTTTTCCTTCCTCAAGTACTAACACGGTCTCCAAGCTAGGCAAATCCTTAGTGTATTTCTTTTTATCTGAAAATGTCATAATAATTTAAAGGAAAACAACACAAAATTCACAGGAGTGAACAAATATCATTACTATTAAATTGTACACTTACTTGAATGTTTTTCTCTTGTATGTAATCTAAGGTTGCCGACTTTGCTGTAAATCTTCTTGCAAAACGAACACGAATGGCATCGATTAAAATGAAAGTCTGCTATGTGCTCCTCACAATTCTGTTTCGATGTGTACTTGTTTGTACACAAAGGAAATGAACAAGACCATTTTCCGTCATCTTGTTTTAATTGTTTCACATATTTCTTGTACTCTTCATTATTAGGATCAAAAGGGGGCTTAAGTTCAGAATGTTTCGGTTTGCTTCCACCCTTTTGTCCTGTTGAGTCATGAATTGTTCTCATCCTGGTCCTCATCTTGGGTTGATTCTTAAGAGTACTATTTTGTTGTTGAAGAGATTCCACTTGTGCCTCCAATTCCTTAATTCGTTTCTTCAACTTTACAATTTGATCACTTTCAGATTCCACAGGAGCAATTTCAATGACAGACTCTTCAGACTCCGAGTCAGATTCTTATTAAACAAAACACAATGAAATAAGAGTTAAAAATTTTTTTAAAAAAAGATAATTTAGTTATTATTATTTATAAATCTAGAAAATATTCCTACTAATACAAGTACCTCCTGCTGACTATAAGAAGAAGATTCCATTTGTCGAGAAGACACTCCACTACTCGTACTAGTACTACTATCATGTCTCTCTCGAATAGTTACCCATGTTGAGTTATCATCATTATGGGAAGAGTCGGAAGAAATAATCTTCATTGTAATTCACAAGTTGTTTCTGACGTTGACTAGAACCCTGTAATATTGAAAAGTAAATAATTCCCATGAATTTGCATGCTCGGTTACTTATCGTAAATTATTATTCATAATTAATACATACTCTACATGACAAAGGTACAGGTAAGTATATATATACCTGTTCAACATGAGAACTCTGCGTAGAAATTATGGAATTACTTGTTGAGCCAGAATCAAAAGATCCTAAAAATCGTAATATACACTGTAAAATTTATTCTAGTAAACAGAAAATATTATGAGAGTAGCAAACTCACTTATTGCATCATTCCCACTAGCACTCTTTTTTTTCCTTTTGCCTTTAAACTCCTTGAATACATCATCCTCCGAGGAAGACAGTTTCTCAATCCATTTGGGTACCGGTTTTCTCTTTCGATTACCTTCGAAATTGCAATGAAAACGTATTGTACAACGTGTTGATTTTTTTCGAAATTACTATGGAAAATTATGTCGAAAACTTCAAATGAATTCTTACCCTTTGACCCCGCACTGTCCATTTTTGTTTATGACCAGAAGTACCACTCGTCAACACTCTTAACTACTTTTAATTTATCATAAAACTAGAGGAAAATTAAAAGCGAGTCGAGTAATTTGAACCGGTTCAACTCCCGCCTTATAGGGCCTCAATGTTAGCCGGTAACGCAATTTATGACAAACACACTGATTGTGTGGTCTTTGTTGTATTCATTGAACTGTTCTGAGATTCTACATTAGTACGTACCTTGGATTTGAATGTTGGGACAAGTGAGGACTCCCGCACCATTGGCACTAATTATTTTTCAGTACATTTAAATTATTTTTAACCAAGTTTGACAACAACAAGGATCAAAAAAAATATTTTTTAATAAAGATATTTAGTTAAGAAATACCTTCGAGAAGTACATTTGTCGGGGATATGTCCCCAATTCAGTCGCCAAACAATCTCGGGTGTTGGGATCTAGTATTTTAGAAAAATCACAATTTTTGTAAAAAAATAGTTTGGAAACATTACAAAAAAGAAATTGAAACTTACACCCAAGGCAGAACAGGAAATATTGAACACATCGCCCACATCAATTGTGACCAGTGGTAATGGAGGACGTTGAATGACTGGTGGGGAACATCCGAATTCATCGGAGCGATCTGTGTTTTGAGAAAAAATTAAAATTTCCAATAAATTGTTTTGTACCGCTAATGTATGCACACGTTTTCAATTTTGGTAGTGTTTCCCTACCTCCACAGTCAATTTCTTTATCACAGTGGAAAGCTTTGGGGATGCACTGATTCCCACTCGAACACTGAAATTCATTGTATCTGCAGGGAGACCCTGGGGGTGGAGGGGTACAACCGGCTTCGTCTACAATTAAAAATTCATTATCGTACAAACTAGCACACAAAACATTTGGTGGTCAAACAATGATTTTTTCGTATTTTCTACCTGTATTATCTCCACAGTCGTCATCACCTTTTCCAAAAAAAATCAAGGGTGTATCAAATACTTTCAAAAAATTGTCTGAATCTTTTCACTCTTTGAAAGTTTCCAGGAATTTTTTTTTCATACCGTCACATCTCCATGTTTTGGGCGTACATCGTTTGTTCCCACAACGAAACTCGTTGGGTTCACATCCTTCTCGTCCTCGACACCTCATTTCATCTGTACATATAGATTTGTAGGATCATGGACGATTGTTTCAAAGTGACAACATTAGTTGATAAGAATTGCAACTAACCTGATCCATCGGAACAGTCTTGGTCTCCTATAAAATATGTAAAAAGAATCATCACGTCAATTATATAATCCTTAATGACTCAATATGTCATTTATTACAGGTGGTCCTCCTTACCGTCGCACACCATAGATTTGGAAATACATTCTCCGTTGGCACATGTAGCTTCAAAATTACAAAAAAAATGACATTTCAAAATTAAATATCACTGTTGAATCGTTGAATCCAACGAATTGTAATAAAAAATATGGCACACCTTCATTGACTTTGCATCCATTTGGTGGTCTTGTTGGTGGTGGTTCATCTGAAAAATATTTCCAAAATCCCATCAAATTCTAATACTAAACAAAATATGTGCTCATCACTGACGACCTTCATGCATCAAATAATATTTATACTAAATTGCATTCTTTAAACAGAAAGTGATTTTCTACACATGATGATGGTCATGCAGGACCTGTAAAAAAAATTGTCGACAAAAAACGTGCAGAAGTCTACTGTGGGTCAAGGGTTGAAGGGGTTACAAGGAAGGGAACTAAGACCACGACAACACCCAGAGACAAGGAAAATTAGTTTAGGATATACCAATATCAGTTGTGGCAAAAGTCATAGAGTCAGTTTGAGGGGTTTGAATGTAGTCAGTTTGAGGGAATAACCCCGACTTCCATTCGTTAAACACGCCAAAGTCATAATGAGACAAAACTGAGGGTTCCCACAGTGAATTTCCAGCAGCTTGTATTGGTCCACGTAAATTTTCATCATCAAATTCCACTCCCATGACTCTCAAATTAGTTCCTCAGCATAATATTAATTAGTTTAAAAAACAAATGTTAAAAATCATTTTACTTACAAGCATCAACTCGGAGGTAGACAGATACTCGAGCACCATGAGTTGAGGGTGGATATCCTGTTGCCTCACAAATGAATGTCCCTGTGTCAGTCTGTGAGTTAAAAAAATTATTAACAAATTTTTAACAATACTCTTATTTAACCTTCAATTTTGAATTAAATCATCACATATACCACAGCAATATTTGGCATTTCCAATCGACCATTGTAACTTCGAGAACCAGGGGGTAAAGGAAGACCATTCCCACGTGTCCACCGAACTATCAAGAAAAATTAAATTGCAATTAAATGCCAGTATGTCACCCTCAAGTTTAATTCAAAATTTACAAATTGGAATTATACCTGGTGCTCTTTGTGTGCTTTCATCTCTGCATTGGAACACTACCTCATTCCCTATTCACAACATCAAGTCAAATTAATTTTTTCAATCTGCCATATTTTCCCATTTCCAATTTGTCATCTCATGTATTGATTTCAAAAAAAAATCTGATGCAACTTTCTTTCTTTCGTTAGTAATGCTAATGACTCAATCAAATAGAGTTTTATATAATAATCTAAGAAAGGGGTAAGCACTCAATTTAATTAATTTTCAGTTAAACTTGTCAAAGTTTGTTAGCTCTCGTGAATTCTTCCTTGAAAATAATTTGTTAAGTAATACATCATTTAGCACACCTCTCCCTCAAAATTAACAATATAACAAAATAATATTGCCAGTCACTCCTAATTTACAATTAAAAGAAATTAGGGAGTGCTTCATTTAACAAAAGAAGAAGAAGAAAAAATACTTTTTTACTCCTCGTAATCCCTCCAACTCACGTATTTACATCGTGCTGGAGGGACAAAAGAGAGAATGCCCAATAAAAAAGGAAGGGGAAAAAAATTTGTCCTCATAACAATTATGCCCACAAATTTTGTCGACAAGTCTATCATCTTCTATGATCCTGCCGCCTTGTGTCAGTTTATTGTAATATTAAAAAAAGGTCAGTCAAAAGCCATATTCAGAAGAAGGGAAAAAAGTCTCAAGTCATTAAAAGATAAAAGATTCAACTAACTACATACATCATGCTGTATAAGTAAGTCATAAAATATAATGTGTAGAATGTTGCGTGTAAACTATGAATGACTTTTCCCCACATTTCATACACACACACACATGTCGTCCGTCCGTTCATCACAATCAATACACCTGTGTGTGTGTGTCAGTAAATTTACATTAGTCTAACTGGGAATTTTATGATGTGAGGAGAGGTAATCTTTTTTGCAAAAAATCGCTTATTAAGTTTACTTACCCGCCACCACTGAGGTTGATGTGAAGGAGAAGCGTGCAAGTCAATTAATATGAGTCATTTTTTACATTTTTATACACCTTTTGGTTCTTTTGTCCTTTTTTGTCAAGTATGTCATGCCATGTATTAGATAGATTTATATTACACAAGAAATTTCACAAAAAAATCATATTCAAAGGTAAATGCCAATTAGAATTTAAGGTACTTTCACCCAGAAACTAAAAAGCTACACGCAACACACACACACAGGATAGAATGATGTCCTGTGTGTGCGTTTGTGTGTGTGTCTACACTTTATTTAAAACTTGGAAATGGCAAATGGTGATGGTGTCAACTACTCTCACACATCCTCCTCGTATGCTTTGCATAGAGATGGGCTATTTAAAAAAAAGTTTTGTCTACCACACTAATTCACACCAACGCCAAAGACGACGACACGAAACCAATAAAAGTTAGTCATCAAGATCATTAGACTGTAGTCAATTCATGAAGGCATGCGGCTTTGGGAATTAATGATTATAATCTCTAGTCGATCCATATTCTTGCCATATTATGTAAGTACGGATATGTATAACGGAAGATATTATAAATAAATCAGCCCAAAAGTCAAGCAGGCCAAAGTCAAGCTCTTCAGAGAGGAGGAAAAAAAACGAGGAAAAACTTAACAGTCTTATATAGAATGAGAATGCGGAAAAATATTGGCAACGAACCTTGTTTGATTGTTTGATCCGCTGGATACACCCTCAAGTTCAAACCGCCTCCAGCTGTCCAATGTAAATAAAACATTTAAAGAAATTTTAAAATCATTTTAAAAATTATGAACCAAATCAAAGGGAATAAAACTCACAGCAAGCCTGTTCATCAGAATAGTCATTGCACTCAACTCGACCATTACAAACAGCTGAGCTTGGAACACCTGGAAAATTTTTCAATACAAAAGTTCATTGAAATGTACCACCATCCACGTGTCAACACACTTAATTTCTTAAATCACACTTAAATCTTACATTGATCTCCACTCCGACAAGTGAATTGTCCGGGAAGACAAGAAGGGGTTGGTGGATGGGTGACTGCAATTCCAAAACAATTAAAATTCCGCTTTAAATTAAATCCTCAGGTCATCAAAGTCATCAAAAATCAATGAAGACACTGAATGAACGCCTAACAATTATGCGTGACCATTAAAATTATGCGCGTTAAAAGGGAGAATGTAAAAAATGAATAAATTGCGACTGAACTTTCATTGTCAAGGAAAACAACAAGGAATAAAAATGGGACTTGCTATGTGATGATTGTCCCCTTGAAAACAGTAGGGATCCATTACATTACATTACACCCTTTCACTGTATCAAGACTTCTCTCCCTGTTTACATGCAAATTGATAGGATGTACGGATTGGATGGAGAGAAGAAAAAGAGGAAAAAACCCGACAAAATGGCCAGTTCATACACACTACAGATTTTTAACCCCACTCTGTCGTTGTCTATGGAGCGAAGATAAATCTCCGACCAGAAAACAAAACATACATTAGTTAAACTTTCCGTTTTGTCTGGGACTCTTGCCAAAATTTTTTTTGTGTTTGTCTTGTGTCGTCTGTCCTCCCCTCACTACATTATATAATAATGACAAGACACAGTCAAGAGGACAAAGGGATAAGGTAAACACTATACAAAAATTGTGTATACAAATATATCCCTCTGCACAATGTTTTGCACAATTATATATACACAATTTTGCCAAAAGTAAGTAAGTAAGACTCTTACTGTAAGGAGAGGGGAAGGGAGAAACTGGGTTAAAAAAATAATAACATTCATATATTATGTGAGCCCATCTCTTAAATTGGCACTCTTAATTTCTACTATCCCTTTCTTTCTTTTCCCCATCCATCCATCCTTCTCAGAGACATAAAGAGCAACTTTCCCCCTCTCTGTCTCTTTCTCGACTAAAACTTTCTTTTTCTTGGTCAAGATAGGCAGACCACAAGGACAATATATTTTGGCACAACAGGGAACAAATTTAGGGTAAATCAATTTCCGGTCAATGGCATCTTCTAATCTAATCTATCGGACAAAACTTTACTTGGTTTTTTAAATACAATTTTACTCACCACAATTGATCTCGTCACTCCCGTCACCTGAACAAAAAAGCATGGAAATATTTCGATTTTAATAAATGAATCTGACTTTCTTTACTAATGTTGTGAGAGAACATTTGAAAAAATCCTTACTGCAATCAAAGTAAGAGTTACAAACGGCAGTGCGGGGTACACAACCTCCTGCATTACATGGGAACTGATCGGATGTACAGCCAGGCGTGGGTGGTGGAGGAGGTTCACTTGGTCTTTCTACATTTAAATTAATAAATTGACAATGTAATAAGTATGCATCTTCTTTTACATCTTATGCATTAATGTTCACAATTTACCGCAATTATTCTCATCGGAACCATCACCACCTTTAAACATGAGTACAATAAATTAATTGTTACTCCCTTCTTTTTTTAAAACCAAGTATTTGGTACATATTGGGTGAAAGTTACTCACAATCTCTGTACGAGTCGCATTTGTAAGCTGCTGGGATACAGGATCCGTCGTGACACCGGAATTCACTTGAACTACATCGGTCACCTGGAAAATTTTCCCATATTAATATATTTTCATCATCTTTTGTCCCAAGTGAGCAATACCTGTAATATTTTAATTAAGATAAAAAGTCGTACCTTCACCAGGACAGTCCCTCTCATCCGTCCCATCCCTACAATTATTTTCACGATTGCATCTCAAGCTACCCTCAATACATTGTCCGTCAGCACAACGGAATGCAGAGGAAGCACAAGTAGCTAAAAACAGACAAAAGGGAAACATTGTTAAAGTTGATCAAAATTTACTTAACCAACTCAGAAAAAAGAGCAAAAACTTACCACATGAAACTTCATCGCTTGAATCCCGACAATCCCTTCGTCCATCACATCGTAAATAATCTCCAATACAAGTTCCATCCCCACAACGGAAAAATCCTTGTCTACAACTGGGAGCTGTAAAATCAATCCCAATTGATTTTTAAAATATAAACCACCAAGAACGCTTCAATACACTAAAGATCACTACAAAGTCCTTTTCTAATGATAGTGACAAATATTACACAAAATTTAACATGCTTCAACATTAAAGAAACATGCAACAGTATACACACGGACTGCGTGTCAAATTCTCCCCTAAATTAAGAACGGTATTAAATATTAAACAAATTAACAATTACTCTACTAGTACAGACGAGTACATTGAGAACTATTGCACAAACATGCTTTGCCAACTACATGCACAATTATATGGAACAGAGTCTGAAGAATTGGATGAATATCAAATTTTTCTACCAGAGATAGAAAGAATCAAGAATAATTGACTTTTCATAAAAAACAACTCATAAATAGATGGAAACAAGGGAAACTAAAGATTGGACAGTCAATAAGAACAATCTACACTAAATATGTACTTTGAGGGGGGATCAAGTCTGTATTGTTGTTCTTGAGATTACCATCCCCTCAATTTTTTAAACTTACAATTACACTCAGACTCATCCTCGCCGCCGATGCAGTCAAAAACACCGTCACATTTCTTAAGTATGGATATACAACTCCTTCCGTCACCACACATTATACTATCCATTCCACACACTCCGTCTACACGAGGTCACCGAATTTTCATACATACAAAAGTGTAAGTCTTCATTACATTATTATTATGGTATCATTATAATGGACAGAGGAAGAAAGGAATTTAGAAGTTAATCTACAGACAGACAGTGCAGTGTTCTTTGCTGCTGCTGTGTGTGTTTGTGTACAAAACAAAAACAACTGTCCAGGACACACAGACTCATTCTTACAAAACACACCACCACCAAGTTGCAGATATGCCTGTGTTTTGGCACATAGTACACGCATTTTTGTGTTAGGATTAATTAATCGTGTCAAATTTGACAGCTTTGTCAATTAACTTTAAAAAACAGTCAATGTTTGTGTGTGTACAACTCAATTTGGAAGAACATGGAGTTACGTGTTGAAATTGAATAATTTTTTAAAACCGTGTATGGTAATTCATTGCTTTTTTGCTTGTGTGTTTGTGTTTGTGTGTGTACACTTGATTTGTCATTATTAGTGGCATTAGCATTAGTTCATTTGGACAGTAGTTCCTATCTTCCTTCCATTTGTAACAACAGGGCGTTTCTTATTCAAGCCCTTTTACTCCCATGATTAATTGACTGTGTGTTTGTGTGTGTGTGTCTGGCTAGTTTTTCTCGCTCTTGTTTCACTCTCCCTCTTTTTCTCGGTGTTCTGAGTTGACTGGGGAAGAGAGAAACAATGAATTGAGCACCTCTTGACCATTGTCACATTTTACTGATAAAATCCCGGATTGGATTAATGAGCTTGGAGGGAAATGTGCGTGAGTGCAAATTTGAATGTCTTCATCCCAATGTTTTGGCATGGATCTCTCCTTTCCATCTCTCATTGTTTCGTGTGAACATTTTTATTTTTTTTCACTCTCCCTTTCTTTTACAATGGAGTAACATGGGAATCCAGGAGTGTTGGAGTTGGTTTAAAGAATCTCTCCTGACTCCCCCATCAACATTCTACTCTAGCCATGTAATGTGGACCTATTTAGAGGAGGAGGAGGACGGATATAATAGATTCAAGTATGCAATACACGAACGAATCAATGGTGAGGGAGCTACACACATTAAAAAGATTCATGATCTCTGATTTGTTGGATTAAAATTCTAAAAAATTTCGCATACCAAGTACTTTGTATTTGTCTCCCTCCACGCATTCCATCTCCCTACATTATAGGTTGTAGACTATTTATAGGATTTTTACGAGCTTTGAATAAAAAAAATTCTTTATGCATTTCCCCTCCTCCTCCTCCTCCCATTCTGTTTTACATACTGTAGTGCAGTAAAAGAGTCTCCACTCCGAACCTCATCATTAAACAAAAGTTCACACTGGGATGAGTCATGGAGAGGACAAAATAAAAGACATTTCAGAGTGTCTTCATGTACAATTTTACTATTCCAAAAAATTACCATTTTATACTGCTCCTTCTTTTTAGAGGGGGGAGACGGAAAAAATCAAAATTATGAATATGAGCTCGTTGATCTGTTTTTCTTTTCCTTTCCGTTTTTTTATTCTAAAAAAATAGCCACAAAAACGATTTTCTCCAGAGTAAAAACATAGGAAAGGGAATCCCGAACCTATTCACCATACATTATTAGCCAATAATTTGATTTGCCGACTAAAGTGGTTGAGTGTCAAATCTGGAGTAAACTGATACCCTCCTCTCTCTTTCTCTGTCTCTCCATTTGATACTAAACCTTTCTCTACCCCAAAAAAGTCATTACAATTATTATTGGTCGTTTAAATCTGCCCTATAAAAATCCAGACATTTCTTTTCTCTTTTCTTCCTCCACACTCCAAGACTTCCAAGATTGTCATTTATCGCTTGGAAACCTCCCAGTCTCATTCTCATGATCCTCTTAGGTCCTGTTATACTCCGTCAACACAACAATAACTGTATATAACATTTGCACCTAATTTCCGAGGAGGAGGGATGAGTGTGATAAGACCTCTTAATAGAAATGTAAGAGCCTTTAATGGAACTCCACAGGGCCTCTCTTTTTTACCCATTGGAATCAAAAGAGTGAAAGTCGTAGGATTATGAAGAAGAAAAGTCTTACCACTATCCCCTACACACACACAGATTTTTATGTGAGTGTATGTGTGTGTATGGCTTTTGGCAGAGGCTCTTGGAAACATGTAATTTTGCGCAAGTGTCATGAGCAAGCCAGCTAACCAGTGAGACAAGGCAAATATGAGACAAAAGAAAGCGTGAGTAATCTGGGTTTTTTTGCAATGAATGCAATTTGACGGGTTTCCTCTCTCTTTCTCTATCCTCCTCTTTCACTACAGCCTACACACTCATAATCTGACTCACGTGGATCTGTCATCGCCAAAAACTTCCTGGGGTGAGGAAGACATTCAAATTTACAATCATTACACCACCCGAAGGATCGACCGAGAACACAAAGGAATTTTTTCTCCCATCCCTCCTATTTGTGTGTGTGAAAAATGAAAAAAATAGTGTGAAGAAATTGGACAGGGGAAAGAGGAAAGAAGATGAGGATGAGGTATAAAAAAGCACGAAATCTCACGTACTGCAATCAGCTTCTTCGGACTCATCGTAACCATTTGCACAGTCTGGGATATTATCACAAAAGCGAGACTGTTCAATGCAACTCCCGTCGGAACATAGAAATGCGAAATTTGTACAAGCAGCTAGAATGGGGGAAAAAAGCAAAAAGCACACATTTGTACATTTGACAATTCACCAAAATAATATAGACATCCACATTTGTATTTACAACAAACCATAGGCCAATAATGTACATTTATACAGACATTGATTGTACAACCACCATAGCGGGATAATTCCTTTCACCAAAAAATGCATGGATTTTGATTCAGATTAGTGCTGGGTGCAGGGTTTCTTTCATACGCCTATTTATTATGTACATGGGATATTTCACCGTGCAAATGTAATTGTGGAATTTAGTCTAAAAATGGACACGGCCTGCAAGTTTCACCTGCATCTCGAGCTATAAATGTACAGTTTGTGCATTTATGTGGGTCGTAATTTACATGCAGTTCATCATCTTTCAAGATTTTCTTAAATATTCCTTCAGTTTTCTTTCACTTCCATACCCATTCACTACACTCGGATGAGAAGGATAATGATAAAGACCTGGATTTTTGTTCAGAGTGCATTAATAACCCATAAAAAGCTTTTTAAGGCCAACAAACTCTCTCTCTCTCTGTCTGGGAGAGAAAGAAGTCGTTCCAGTCTTTTAGTCCTCTGTGTATAACATAACTGCGAAAACTACCCACAGAGTCACCGCCAATCATGGACATGGATCATTTCCTTTTTGGTATTCTTGAGAAATTAGTATACAATATCCTTATGCTTTTCTATTAAGTATGTATTGTATACCTACTAAAACTCCTTGTAGGAGAGAGAAGTTGAGAAATGAATTTTTTTCCTCATTCCTCTTCCTATAATGTCTGAATCTGAATTCCTGCCAAAACATTTGATTGACAAGGAATCTTCTATTTGCACAAAAAACCATTTTTGAAGCCTACATTCATTTTCTTCAATAATTTTAAACTCTTGTGTATTACTCTCTTTCTCCATGTGTGTGTGTGTTCGTGTGCGTGGAACGAACACAATGGATATTATAAACACTTTGGAAGGGCGGTCCTCCTTCCACGTCAACTTTAATTTTGTAGGTCGTATCCAACTCTTTATATCACATTAGCCTCCTCCTCTCTAATGGAGCATTATTTTCCTCCTCTCCATTAAATCCAATCGTTTTGAATATTAAAGGTGAAAATGACTTAATATACAAAGTTTGAATAGGTAGGTGTCACACATACACACACACACACATACAGATTGAGAATAAACACCCTTCACATTTCAACTTTGACGCTGACCGGTAAATCCCTCAATTAAATTTAACTTGGCTGACATGAAGGAAATCACATTTTGACTAATTACAACTGGAACTAATTCAAGGAAATTGTATTCTAGCTAAATAACTTCTTGCAGACCAACTGTATTCTTTTTGCATAATTTATGCTAATATGAATTTTTTCAGAATATTTGATATGAGTACATTTAACGGATAAAGCAAGAAAAGCTGGACATACTGCAATTTAATTCATCTTCTCCTTGGGCACAGTCCCTCCTCCCGTCACACCGGACAGAACTGGGAAGACACAACCCATTTCGGCAACGAATTTGATTAGAAGAACAAGCACCTGGAATTTCCGACATTTAATTGACTCACATTTAACAATCATGCAGGACAATCACAAAACAACAAAATTTAATTAAATGACCTCACCAATGAATCATTAATTACATTTTTTTTAAAAAATGACAACATTGACAAAGTAAACCAGGATTAAAGCAGACCAATTAAAAATTAATCAAGCGGATGGAAGTTACAAAAATAATTCCAAATTTTGGATTCTTACGGCCAGGAGAAGATGTGTTACAGGTTGATGAACTCTCGTCCGACCCATCAGCGCAGTCTGTAAATTTTTAATTATGCGAATTTAAGTTGCATTAGATTAGGTCATTGGTTTGATTCCTATTCCTCGCCCATTCCGTTCTTTACCTGCAAGTCCGTCACATTTGAGAATCTCTTCTATGCAAGATCCATCCGAACATTGGAACTGGAATCGAGAACAACCTAGTAAACAAAACCAAAATAATTTTGAATATAATTTCCAATTAAATGACAATCCTGTCATTAAAATTGTTGACACTCATTCTTCCGTGTATGACTAAAATATAACACTGTCAACTTGTACGTTGCAAGAGGATACAGGGTGACTTGGAATCCAAGAAGAGTACGACATTTCATGTAAAAAATAAGATTATGTAACCAACATCAAAGGAAGGTCAACCAAGTCAAGGAATTTTAATACTTATACATAGTATAATAATGCTGTGATCAGACAGATTCTCTCATACATGATGTGTTGTGATAAGGAGAAAATTGGATACGAGGGAGAAAGGTCAACAATAATACGAAGATTGTAGATAGAAGGAAATCAAAATAAAGAGAAACATTAGCTCTCTCTCAAGGAAGAAGAGTAAAGTGTGTCTACGGCACAACACACACACGCAATCCCGAGATTATTAATATTTCAAGAGTGAGTAAATAACCCGGGGCTGTAATAATAACAATATGATGTGAGTTATTGCTTCAGAGCAAGACTTTAGTCATCTCTCCATTTTTGGCTCACTTTGCTTACACCGACGAGAGTCTTCTTCCGAGAGGAGAAAGGGAGGAATGCTCAAATGGATAGATCATCTTCCTTGTGTGTAAGGATCAAACAGTGAACCATCCCATCTCATTTTTTATCAATTCAATTCACATTCCACACACATTGATTGGACTAAATTTATAAAAAATCTATTTCCACACGAGACAAATAAAGAATTTTTTTTGGGAAATTATGAACCCGGAATATTCCAACTGTGTTCCTTCCTACACCTGGTAGAATTGTGTGGAACATTAAAAAGTTCCAAGTATTATTCTCAAAATTTGTACACAACACAGTTCAAATTTGAAAGATACTAAATAATTCAACAACATTTTTGTTACATTTTATTCGTGTGTGTACGGAAGTAGCCGTTATCCCTTTCAAAAAATGACTTTGATACACACACTCGTTTCTTGAAATACACAAAAGTCAACGGGGGGTTCGCGTAGTGTGTGTGTGTGTGTGTGTACTCCACTCAAACACACACAAAAGGCAAATAAACATTATAGTCTATCAACTTGTCAGTTCGTGTGTGTGGATATGGAAGCCCGAATGTTTTCATTTCCTTATTTTTAAAGTCATCCAATCCACCCTCTCCTCATGCACTCTTACACTTTTACATTGAGAATTTCTTTCTCTTTTTTTGTTTGCAAAAATGATAGTTTTTTGTGTAAAAAATACTTACCAGCTGAACAGCCAAACTCATCTTCTCCATGTTCACAATCTCGGATCTACCCACATACACACACAGAAAAAAATTAATTGCAGGCATAAAACTGTTTTTTTTGAACGCCTCTCCTCTCCTCCCTTTGTAAGAGTCAAAAAGTCTCGTAGAAAAAAACGTTGTTGGACGAGACAATAACTCTTCACAAAATACAAAACTATTAATTATGTGGAGTGATGAAAAAAAACACACCCGATCACATCTCTGCGCAATATTAAGACACAATCCTCCTGGACACTGGAACTGGTCCGGGCGGCAACTTGGTGCTGAAAACACACACGCACACACACACAAAAGAAAAATGATCATCATAATAATAAGATACATTATAAATTCAAGTGAGAGTGACATCCTAAACTGAACCCCGCCCTCCACTACGCTATCAAGACTACAATATCTGATTCCAATTCATCATTGATACATCTGTAAGATCGATTTTTGAGGATCCTCAATCGCACTTCCCCTAAGATTGTATCTATTAATCCTCACTTCTTTTGCAACTTTGCTCAATCCGGATAAAAAAATCCTTGTCTTCTTTCATACTTTAGAGTGTCTTGGAGAAAAAAACTGTGGGACTCAGCAACAAATCCCTCCTTTACAGACTAACCGTGACGACTCTTCTCTTCAGTCCCCCTCCCTTCCCTACATTAAATAAAGGACTGAAAAAAATGGTCCAAGCTGTTTTCTGCAGAAAACAGCATGTATTTTTACAGTATGTACTGAAAAGGAAAACCTAGACCAGTACTGTACATTCAAGAGAGAGAGAGAGATTGGAGGCAGCTGTTCTTGAGGATCCTCGTGTGTGTGAGTTTTGGAACTCCAGCTGTGACCAACATATTACACATGTATCTTCCTCCTCATTCTATAACAGTACACTCTCCTAGGCTACTTTTAAACTATCAAATTGACACATTTTGCACCATCTCCTGACATACATGTCGTGTGTGTGTGTGTGTGTGGGTAGCCGGAGGCAAGCTTTCTCTGACAGTCATAGTTCAATGTCGAAGAGGAAAGGGAGAGGGGAGGGGGAGAAGGCAACAGGTAGAATGAAACAACTTTGTTATTTTACGATTATCATCTCTATTACTATGGGGAAAAACGTAGGATGTGTAGATCAAAAGGGGTTAAAATTCATAATGCGATATATATTATCCTCCCTCTAACTCCACTCCATTGCACTGGGTACTGGGATGTTGGTTTGGTATGGTTTGTACGATGAAAAAGACCCAGGCACACCATTAGATAATTTAGAAGGAGGGGAAACAGGTCTTCATAATTCAATTCTTAAATAGGCAGTAGCCACTAACATGGAAAACGTGAGTGTGAAACGGTCAAGAGGCTAATCCTCAATTTTGAGTGTGTGCCCCATCATCCTCTTTTTTCTCATTTAGTTTAGCTCGTTCCCCTCTCCTTCTCTCTCCCTCTCTCTTACATACACACTCTGTACGTTATTCCCAATTGTCTTTCTCTCAAGATGACTTTATCCTCTCTGATTCGTCCATGAAAGAAGTATTGCACAGTACACAGTAATACAAATAAACAGACACTCACGGCAATCGACTTCATCACTTCTGTCCGGACACTCAGCACGGAAATTACAGTGTTGACTCTCAGGGATGCAAGTCCCGTCATTACATTGGAACTCGGACGAGGTACAAGTCGGTTTGGCTGTAAAATGTGAGGATTTGACAACAAAAAATATATATTAATCTTCATTCCGAATGTTTAGGGCCCTACATTTATAACTACACGGTGAACATTAATAGCCAAAATTAAATACCAAAAACTACTCAAATATTTTATCTTTGCACATTGATCCACATTCCTTCTACGCTCGTGCAATTTACACGGATGCAACATCAATTTTTATTCCAAACTAACTTTAGCATATTATGACACGTAATGTATAACCACGCGTAGAACATCAAAGACCTTCCGAAAACTGTGTAAATTATGTAACTTTAACCATTCTCTTCTACTGTGTCTTATCCTAGCGATTATTGCATTGAATTTCAATGCTACGTCCCGACGACTCCTTCATTTTTTTTTAATAAATACCAAATAATTTCTGAAGACCTTTCATTTTTTCTACTCTAAAAAAACTACATGATCCTCAACGCACCCTTTGTACTTTGACACACACACACGGGGAAATCTCCGTGTGTGTGTGTCCTCTTATGTATTTATCTAATATCTATCCACATTAAAAAACAAATAAACATTTATGCAAAGTGCTTTTTAACATGAGAAACATTCTCTCCATCGTCTCATTTGATCCTCCGACACGGCGACGACTCATCCTTCATTTGGTCCGTCGTCCTCCTCCCAACAATTCAAACTACTACACAACACAACACAATGGAACACATCCTTCCCTGCTGTATATAAGTACATGACAGATGTATGTTGTGTATTTAACTCCCACCTCACCAAGTCAGTCCATTTACATTTTTACGCACATTTAAATGACCACACAACTCAACTCCACTTACCTTCTTCCTTCCTTCCTCTCGTCCTACTCACGACTTTCATCCATGATACCACCTCACTATCACTATAACATCTTGTATGATATGTAGTGTAGTAGTAGCAATAATAAAAAAAACTTTCTTGTCCATGTAACTAACACTCCAAGCTCACATTTCATACTATCAGATGCATTTCATTGGCGCACTTGCGAACACACAAAGAAGAGCAAGAGAAGCTATCATCCATAATAATAATATTGATATTGTAATATTATATTTCCTTCATAATCATTCAAAAAAATTTCTTCTTCTTTTCCCCCTCCACCGCAACCCGACGTTCAAACTTTTGAATGCTATGCCATTCTACCACCACCATCTTCATAATCAGGAGAGAGAGAGATAGTAGTAGTATCTCTGAATTATTTATCCTGATGATTAAAAGTACAAAGCAAAAAGATAATCTCTATCCTCATTAAAGGAGAAAATATAAAAGCCACAAGATCACTTGAGACGAGTAAACAAAGAAGAGGAGGAGGATTGACTAATTCACTGCAGCAGGGATTAAGGAGAGGAGGAGGTTTGTATTATTTTTGTGGACTACACAAAATGAACACATTAGTACAACATATGGAGGGGGGAGTATGTAATGGATTACACACGACACACAGGACAAATGAACACGAACTGGGGCTGACACACTACACACAGTTGGTAAGGTATAGTTCCACATACACATACACAACAGTATATTTACTGTATTAAACAAATAATTTGAGGTTAAACACACACACACATCACAAAGGGAAACACATAATCAAATCAGACAGGGAGGGAAGGAAGGAGGGAGGGTTGGAAATTTTGGAAAATGAATAAGGAAAGTGATTGAGATTTGGTCGTACATAGGAATATTAACATTGCCACGACATTAGACGGCACGAGGAAAGGATTGCGTGTAATCTTTTTTACTCAATATATTAAATGGCAGGAGTGTCCCTCAACCACTTACACACGGGTTGAGGAATTTGAGTGCTCTATAATTTAAAGAGTAATGAGTGACGAACACACAGAAGGAAAAGGTAGGTGAGGAGCTTTACCAGGATCCACAACAACGACAACAACAATGTAGAGGGGGATGAGAGAGAGAGAGAGAGAGAGAGGAAATATGCAGGGAAATTTTTCAAACTGTATTTACTACATTGTAGTACATACACCTTGTGCAGAAGATAATACAATACGGTAAAATATTACTATCTTCACAGTGTAATGAGGGTCGTGCATCGCAATTTATTAACAAATTCCCTTATTAAGTGGGGAAAAGTTACGGAATTCAAATCCTTCTCTAAAAGAAAAGATTCTCTTCTTTAACCTCATTCTATGTACTGAGAGAGAGAGAATGAAGAGGATTGCTTTAGAATTTTTATTTTTTTAAAAAGAATTTTTGTACAGAAAGAGAGGGGAGGAAAACTGAAAAATAGGATAAAAAAAACAAAGCCAACTTACAAGGACAGAAGAACTCGTCACTTCCATCTTGACAATTCCGAATTCCATCACATTTTTGACGAAGTGGAATACAATGATTGTTGCGACACGTAAACTGCGTGCTATTGTTGCATGCTGTCGATTTTTTTCATTTTTGTATTTCATTTTTTGTGTGAATCCGATAGCCAATAATTTTTTTTAGGTTTCAGAGGGTTTCACAGCCAAGAAGAGGAGGCAAGAGTAGGGATAGCAAAAAAAATTTTTTTTTCATTTTGATAAAATCAAAACAAAAAAAATAGAAAGAACACACGTTCCGTTACACATTCCTTTTTTCAATTAATTAATGCATTCATTTTTTTAAAACATTCATTTTAGAATTAAAAGTTCACAGAAAAAACACACAAAAATGAACAGAGAAAGCAACACGGACACACGACATGTACTCAGCTCAGCATTGTACCAATTTTATACAAAAGCACTGCGAATAAAATTGGACACAAGTGGACATTAACAACAACACATTGACATTGACATTGAGACGACAAGACACAAAAATGAGCAGACAACACACATGTAGGACACAATCATGCAGTATAAACTATTCATAATTATGACCACCAAAACAACAAAAATTGTAAATGGACGAGGACACGCAAAGTTTTTGAGGGGAAATAGAATAGTCCCTCGTGTAATAATGTACACACATATATAAATAGCACACAGCTAGTATGAATGAAAGGTGACAAGACGACGATGACTCCCGACACCCCCCAAAAAATGATGAGATCAAAAACGATAAAATCAACAATTGTAATTATTGAGAGAGAACATAACAACCTACACAGTTTGTCAAACTTTTTGAACAAAGTTAAAACTCCTTTTGTTTGCCTTGAACCCAACAATAATACTTAAAGTACGGACATTGAATTTACAAATTGCAACATAGTGTACATCCCAAATATTCAAAGTAGGTATACTGAGAGTTAAAAAAAGAAGATGACGACAAAAATACCATATCCTGTACCTTCAGATTTTTCTTTGAAAAAAAGACAAGTCATAAATGTACAGAAGAAATTCGAGAATGCATGGAGAATTAATCCAGCAACAGGAAGAGAAAACAATAATTAACAACACAATTAAGAGTTAGAATGACTGACAAAATCACCGGCCATATATACGTAAGATAACCCAGTAATAATACTTAATAGGAGTAAATCCGAGAAGGAAAGTTTTGAACAACCACAACAACGGACAATAGACGAGAGAGAAATAGACGACACTTTTTATTTTTTGTTGTTGATTATTTTCAAGAAGATTCACTTACGACAATTTATTTCGTCCGTACTATCAGAACAATCAGGAAACCCATTACACCGACTTTGCAAATCAATACATTGTCCCGACTTACAACGAAATTGAGTCGAAGTACAAGAATGGTCTGTGAAGGGAAATCATAATTAATTTATATATATTTTTTTAAAAAAAACACTGACAAATTCATACAATGATTCTACATAGTACAATCATGTTGTCCGTCCACCTAACACCTTGTCCAACAAGAGATAATTTTTTCCATTGTCATTTGGCAATTCATTATAGTACAAAAAGAGTAATTTATAATTCCAAGTTTCATTCCAAAAAAATGTAGGTTAATTGCACAAATCTACCTCCCGCCTGGTTCCCTTCCATTATGATTTCTTTGATCGATTTGAATGACTCAAGAAAAAACCTTAAGTGTATACAGCTAACTATGTTGTACACACACACACACACACACACACACACACACACATGAAATCACTCGTCTCCCCAGAATTCAAATTACAAGACAAGTAGAACTCATCCAGCGTCCAGCAGTTGTGATCCAAATATCAGATAAAAAATAACACATTTTCCAAGCCGAGGGCTTCCTTCTGTGGAGTTGATTATAAAAATACAAAAATAATGTAGGAGTGACCATATGAAGCGACCACTCTCACTCTCTCGTTATTCCATCCATTAATAATTTCTCAATCCTGAATTGCATTAGATACAAACGAAGGAGTCAAGAGAGAGAGAGAGAGAAAATTACATGGTTTGAGTCTGGGTGTATTGAACAATCAACTCCTCTTACTCTACCTAGATCTCCACATCCATCCAAAAGTACACAAAACTTTGACAAAAGAAATGGCTGAGGTATTTTTATTCTTATTTTCCCCGACTCACACACATTCCTTCCCTAAAGAATACATACATAAATCCAGTATCTGTGATTAGACTGACTCCATTTTTTGACTGCTGCACTCCTTCAGCCTCCTTGAAATGGATGACTTTTTTCCCCGACATGACTTTGTATGGGATGAAGTAAAGTGGATGCAGTTTTTTCCACAGGCCATATATCTAACACACACACTCACACACACTGTAGGGACAGGAGGAGGAAGAATATTTATCAGATAAAGTAGGAAGAGATGGAACAAAAATACTATATAAATATAATAAATGAGTTGCAGGTCCTTGGCTACCATCTCCCTCCCTCCTTTTCTGCATATATACAAATTACCGTGTACAATAATACCTACTCCAGCACCTCCTCATCCCATTCCCATCCATTCCTTCACACACTCACATCTCCGTCCCTTCCAAATAGTCACACACTCACACAACAGCAACAATATCAAGTCTGACTTTTGATGTAAATTAATTTTCCCCACAAAGTTGACACTCACTCATAAATCAAGAATTATGAGGATCCCCTTTTACATAACACACACACGTTACAGGAGTGTCATTACTCACTGCAGTGCACAAACGGTCCTCTCGTCATTATTTAAGCATGTCGAGAAAAAGAGAGGACAGGAGAGGATTCATTCCTCCCTTTTTTTCAAAAATGGCATCGTCCAAATTCTCTCTCTCTCTCTCTCTCTCTTGCAAAAACAGACCACATAATATAATGGCTAGGCAAAAGCTATAATTTTGCAAAAATAAATTTTGTTCAAAGTAAAACTTGCAAAAAGAAAAAAACGAGAGAGAGAGGAGGTTCATTTAAATAATATACAGTCATAATGTACAGGAGAAAGAGAGTATTTTTAAAATTTGCATCATCAGCTCCCAGCCATTCCATAGTTACACACATCCTTGTTACTCAATGAAGAATGGAATTTACAGTTTTACACATGGAACAACAGTACTACATACTATATATTGTATACGGACTACCAGGAAAGAGAAAGAGACAAGATGGAGAGAAAGAACAATAAACTAAAATAATTTGGCACTGCCTGTACCCCTGAGAGATAATTTAGAATTATTTACGCCCTTACTTGTCAATTTGATGACTGCACCGAGTGGGCCTCATAAATCAGTCCAAATGAAGAGCAAACGACCCAGGGAAATTTTTGTGAAATCTAAACAACTCTCTCTTTCACTTGGACGGTGTACATTTCCTGCCAACTTGAATACTACACACGATCCGCTACAATTACAAACTATCTTTATTGTGTGTGGGGGACAGTGGGACACGAGACAAAAGCGACAGTATCTCTAATCTCTACACATTCACAAATATTATGAGGAAAAAGAAGATAGAAGGTCAAAAACTCACGACTGCAGTATTTTTCATCGGAATTGTCTGTCAGACAGTCCACACTCTGATCACAAAGCATGTCCCTTGGTATGCAATCTCCCGAATCACATTGCCACTCGAAGGCAAGGCACCCTTCCGAAATAAGGGATTTTCCAGGTTTTTTTTTTGTTTTGTTTTTGTTTTTAGCAGTTCCAATTCGAAGTCAATACAAACATCCCCGAGAAAGACGAGAGAGAGATAAAAAAGAACCAGACAAAAAAAGAAAGAGAAAGGACATTGGATCATTTACATATATGTCACTCTACTCTACGTATCTATTTACATAGTCTGACTAAAAATACAGTGGAATTGCAACAAAATTCGGAGGATTGTTTTTGTCTAAATAGGATCTTTAATCGTTCAGAGTAAATAAACAGAAAATGTTCCGACTCATTCAAACTCTAAATGGAGGTTCATAAAACTTTTTTTTTGAAAGAAAAAAACAACAACATAATCAGGGATTGACTACTTTCAAATTCTCGAGGACAGTAAAAGAAACCCCCAAGATAAAAAAAATTCCCCATTAAAAACTGAATGTTAACTTTTACGAGCCCTTTTTTATTTTTTAACAATTTTTACTGGTTCCAACTCAATTAAACCCAAAGTACCCGAGCTTCGTCTCCCAAGAATGTAAACAGATAATCTAAGGAAGAAGGATTTTTTTGAAAATGAACTTAAAATGGATGGTATGATAGGAACACCACATTTTAAAAAAAAGTGTTGGGATTTGTGTGAAGTGACATGCCAGGGACACATGATGATGATGATGACATGATGGCAATCTGTCACTTACGACACGAATATTCATCGCTGCCATCAAGACAATGTTGAATCCCATCACATCTATGACGGATGTCGATACAAGCCCCACTCATACATTTATATTGAAACTTGACTTCAGTGTCAGTCTCCCCATTACAATGACTCTGTATCCCTGTATATAAAAAAGAACCACACACAAACACACACACACACATTGAATAAAATTTCCTTTACGTTAGAGCACAGTAGTGAATCTTCTCCAACATGAAAGCAATCTGGAGTGAAAGATCCCATCGAATGTATCATACATTTCCACTCCCACCCCCATTAATTCCCCTAAAAACACTTCCTCAATAGAATTTTCCTAAATATACCCTCCAGACAAAAAATAAAATTATTTTAATTGAGAAAAATCGTCACATCGATCCACCCTCCAAAAAAAAAATTTGGGAGAAAAATGTAAATTAAACCAATGTGTAGGAAAAGTGTGTGTTTAGTGTGTGTGTGTATGTGAGTGTGGATTTGAGTTGTGGGAATGTGCGTGTCTTTGTTTTTGTCTGATCTGACATCAACCCATTTCATTAATTCACCTCTATTTTTTTGTCTCGGGGAAAATCATCAATAGTCGACCCACCATCATCTCCTCACATCCACATTCCTCTCTAGAACATTTTAATAGAGGGAGGAGGAGGATGGAGAAGTCCCATGTCAAGTAAAAATATTGGTTTTGGCTCCTCCAACCCACCAACCACCACCACCAAAAAAGCACACTCTCCAACTTCAATCTCAAAGTTTATCTAGAACAAACGCACACACAGACACACGCACTCTCAAGTCCCTTGAATTGACTCTCATTTTTTATTCCACTTTCTTCCTCCGTCCTTTTTTTCCCCTCCCCTCCCCTCCCCTCCCTTTGATGATGATGACGACAAAGTGGAGGAGTGTTGTAGGAAAAAGACAGGGAGAGAAAGAGAGGAGAGACTGGAGAGGAGGTTGAGGAGGATGAGGAGACGAGTTGTGGATAGTTATATTATGACTGGATCCTTGTTACTCTTACTACTCCGTCTCTCTCCCAGTTCCATCACAACATGTCCTCCATACTCTCCATTGACACTCTCTTGTCACATACATGGAGTCCCCACCACTTGATGCTACCACACACACACGCACACATGATATGAAAACCATCATTTCGTCAATCCCAAAAACCACACGACAGTCGAGCTGTTGCTTCTCCTCCTGCTTTACAGGAGTGGACAAAAAATAAAGTCATTTCTCAGCATTACATGGGGCTAAGACAACATTTGAAATGTGTATAATATTGTGTGTGTGTGTGTATTACAACGTCTTGAATACTTACACGCATCCCTGCATGAGCAACCTGAAGAGATGTGATGTATAAATAAGAAAGCTCTCACTCACCAAAATAACATGGAGAGAGATTCATGTTTTGAACTGAGGATGGGACAGGAAGTGTGGAAGGTTCTTCCTTGAATCCACTGCATTGAGCATTTAAACAACTTTACCCCTTTACATTACTCTAATGCCTTTATGGAGAAACACAACTTTAGATTTCTCTCCCATTTTTTTGCCTACCTCTCTTAACTTTGAGTACTCCTGGAACTCTTTTAATAATTTGAGAATAATCGTTTTCGTTTAACCATCCTAAATTGTAATAGAGTTGAATACTCATACATAGACTATCCCTTATCCAGTAAATACATTTCCGAGACGGCAATTTGTTAACTGCTCCAAAATCGTACCAGGACACACATGAATGAAGATGGCGGCAAAAAAACTGAGTTCAGTACAAAATAACAGCTGTGAAGAAATAAATGGGAAATTAAATTTTGAATACAGTGTCAGTATATTCCTTCCCCAAATAAAGTGTGATACTTTTATTTTGCCACCATGTTTTATTACCCTAATCTCCCTCTGGCTCTCCATGGACCAATAGGGAATTTTGAGATGGTTAAAAATACAAAAGAGAAAAACTATTCGTCGACCGTGTTTCATATTTTTTTTTTTTGAAAATAAAAACTAAAAATGTGACGGTTGGAAAATTTAAATACAAGTTGAACTAGTCTCTGGTCGTTCAATTAACATGCTATTGATTTTTAAATGCATTTTCCACCGAAAATAAGTTGATGAGACGCGGCACACTCGCGTCCCCTCATAAAATTTGCATAAAAGTGTGTGTGGTCTCCTTTTGACTTTTCACCACACACTTCAAAACTGCACATTTTTGGTGCAGTTAATATGTCCTCCTCTTCACCTCCAAATTTCTAAATAACTGTCCAACTAAAATGAAAAGCTCTTCAAAGAAGAAGAATTTAAATGTATTTTAAACCACTGTCTACTCCTTGCAACATATTATCCTCCAAATTCTCCATGACTAAAAACATTAGAACAACAAAGCATTGTTGATAAATTTACGAGTCTCTTTCTCCCTCTCCCTCTCTGTGTACTAAGACGCTATGTACAACATACAAATTTCAATGTATTTTATGTGTTCCAGAAAATAGTCCAGTTGGAATTTGAGTGTGAAAACGTGTGATAAGCTTTGTCACCATGATTATTATTGCTATTATCTTAGCAGTTTGTCAAGTTAGAAATCAGTCTGTATACACTCTGTGTGTGTTTGTGTGTGGTGGAGGGTGCCCATACATTATTTCCATTATGAAAGAGAGAAAGGGAATTGCTCTTTGCGAGAGACTGCCGGGAGAGATGAAAATGTGTAATATAATATGAGTGATTGTCATTAGGTATTACAAACGGAGAGTGAGAGAGAGAGGAGGGAACAGTGTGACACTCAATTTTCAAATGATGATGATGACACTCTCTGATAAATTCACGAGAAATTCCAAGAGGATTCACCATCTCTCCATCCCATCATCATGATATTATAATAGGTAGAGTTTTGATACGGAGTGGAGGAGACAGGAGGAAGAGAGAGAGGGAGAGTGAGAGTGAGTGTGTGTGGTTCCCTACGCAGCACGCACTCAGACTTGTATGATTCATAATTCATGGTACAGTTGAATGTATGATAATTATACGATGACAGTGGCCCGTCCGACTCGCCATGTTTATGGGTGTTCAGTATTACAAACTACAGGCACTGTAACAAGATCTCCCACCTCACCTAAAATCCTTTTTGATCTCACATTTTCCCAGTATCCATCCACACACACACACATTACACACTACGTGGATATCCCAAAACTATTTTCTTCTCCAGTGAAAAGACAGACGAGGAGAGACAACACACAACAGATTACAATAAATGAATTGCTCTCTCTTCCATCAACACCCTCCCTCCACATCCTCCTCTCCGTCCAAACGAAACACAAAAAGTAATTCTGTGCCATCGTAAACAAAATTATTATTATGGGGAGGTTTAAGAAAATTAATATTCACTCTCCCATGGAATGTCATGTGTGAATCATCCTCCACATCACATCACACATTCGTTTCCCTTCTCCTCTCCCTCCCTTCATTTAATTCCCTACACTGTGTAGGCTACACAGTACAATATTAAGTGACTCTGCTATTGAATTTTGATTGTATTCAATGACAGAATAATTGTATTGTGATCATCATCGACAAAAAATCCATGGATCATATGTCAAGAACATAAACACAACACACAACACACTCATCTCACACACTGCTAAATTTCCAGTACACAAAATGTTTTGTCGGCGCGAGTAATATTTTGATGCGTCTTCACATCATAAATTACAATTATGTTCAAAAATTCAATTAAGTATTATATTTTAGTTAGCCATTAACCATTTTCCCTAATTGAAAAGATGTACATCACAACACGGGTATTCATTAAAAACAATTCATTTTTCAACACAACTGCCTGTCACTCCGTGAGAGTGAGAATTACGTTTGTGCTTTTTTTTGAAAAAAGACATTTGTTGCTGCCACATTTGCTATGTCAAGTCAAGCTGAGTGTATCCACTGAGTGTGTCCAACGAGAGTTTTATTACTTTTTTTTTTGAAAAGATGGTTTAATCAACCGTCAAATCTTTTATTTTGTCTGACAAACTTTTTCCGTGAAACAAAATTAGTTTTTTAAAAAATAATAATTTGTAGTAAATTACAGAATTGAATGAAAGTTTCATTATGAAACAATAAAAATCGGAGAGAGCGTTTTCTCCTCTTCAAAAGAATAAATTTAGTAAAAATAAATTTTTGAAAAATAAAATGTAAAATTTTGTACATTACCTCTCCTTAATCTCTGTCGAGCCTCAATCTGAGTGACATCCAAACTGAGTAAGATCACAGTGAGAATCACTAGGAAAATTTTTGACCTTTTGCACAAACAAAATATCCACTCTGCACCATCCTCCCTTCTTCCTCCTCCTCTTCTACTAAACACCATTGTTGTTGCCATTTCCCAGTTCCTGATCGATGATCAAATTCCCCCAAATATCAGTTTTACTCAGTTCTCACTCAACCCCCCTTTCGATATTGGACGATATTGTTCACCATTAAAATATATTAGCACAGAAAAAAGAACGTTGTATATCCAAAAACTTTTTTTTTTAAAAAAAATGTATCCTCACTACAATACTTGTATAAATCCTTGCAAAATATTTAGTGTATATTGGAAGCACTCCGTATATCGCACCACACTGGAAAAATGATACGGGACCTGTCAGAAACTATGGATGTTCAGTCCAGTCACAACAACATGAAAGAACAGCCATCTGTACAGTTAATATAGGAGAGTATAGAGTATCGAAATGGACAGACAAGGAACAAGATCTTCTACTTGATCCCTTGCCCCACTGTAAATTATCAGGGGAATCTCATTTATTTATATATTAGAGATTTTTTCCAAGTTAACCGAGGATTGACAGGAGGACGAGAGGGAGAAGGGTGTGTGCGTGTGTGTGAGGGAGTGAGTCAACGTGGTTATATTTTAATTGTTGTATAATATAATACTCCAGATTCCACACACACACAACCACACACACACCACTGGCACAAACAATAGGAATTCCTTGTTCTGAAAGAGAGGTGATATTTTATCATTCCTCCTCCCCCCTTTCCTGCACAATACACAATAAAATATCGTCTTTTACTGTATACTAGATTGTCAAAGGTTTAAAAGCTGATGATGAGGAGGAGGGAGGTTTTGCCTCTGTTCTTGATGATGATGATACTGATGATGAAGAGGGGGAGACGGGTAAATAAATGATGATAAATGACGATACTTTTGATCTATGGCTCTCTCCACTAGCCTTTCCTTGTCCTTGTCTGCCTTGTCTCGTGTGTGTGTGTGTGCTCCCCTTGTGCAGTTATTGTAGTTGAGTTGTGTAGTACAATGTGGACACGGCCAAAGCCCGTCAAGAACTACACACACATCCACACTCCTCCTCCTCTTTCCCCTGCTTTCCTCCTTACTTAATAATAATAGTTGACTCTTGAAACTAACACAGAGACGACCTATTATCCCCGTCCTATAAACAGTTTGAGAGGAGAAGAGAGCGAGTCTGATCTCTTTTCTTCTTTAGCTCTCCATCTTCATCATCACTGGCACACTGGCGGCTTTTAATGTAGAGTGAGGGTCTCCTCTCTTTTCCCTTCCTTTCCTCCTGCTCTCCTCCTCAATATCCCAACTCCCCCAAACTCAAACAACACCTAATTCCTAACTTTGTTTTGAATCTTCTTCTTCCCCCCTCCTCCTCCTCCACTTCTTTTGCTGGCTCGTCCCAAACTCCTAACTCGACTCTCTTCCCATATAAAACGAGGACTCACTCTCCATCCACCCGCCAGTCTCAACACTGTCTCCTCTCAATGAAGAGAGAAGACGAAACGTCGATGAATCCCAAAAAACTGGCTCCCTTGTCAATCACAGCCCCAGTAATACAAATAAGTGATAAATTAACGGCACACACACTCAATTCCACATACAGGATGAACTCTCTCTCTCTCTCTCCAGACACTCCAGTTTTTGGACTCTGGACAAAAACTCCGTATTTCCTCCCTCCCTCCTCTCACTCACTCGTCAATGAAAACGAATTAAATAGAATTGGACAGAATATCCCTATTCTGAAAAATGAATCAAAATACACACACAGTACACAGTAGACTTCCCATGAAACCCTCACTCACTCTCTCTCTCTCCAACGTCTCCTCTGTTCAAAGCACAATGAAACTGAATGAAATGAACCCGAGTCCGTTCCTTTCTTTTCATATGAAAGGAGAGGAGGATGAACAAAGTGTGCAGTGCAGTACTCAGAGAGACAGTCGAAAAAAAAGAAGACAGCAAAAAAGAAGGAGCGGGTCGGTTCTTTAACTATAACACATAGCATGGTGCACTGAAAGAGAAAGAGAGAGAGTGTGTGTGAGGAGAATCACTGCTCACTCTCTCACCAGTGTAAATGCTAAAAAAGTTAAAATCCCCCTTGCCCACAATCCACAATAGGCCGACCAAGATCTAGCCCTCCCTTTTCGCCAGTCAAAAAGAACAGAGAGAGAGAGAGATGATCAGACTGATGAGGATGATGAGGTAATGTAAAACATATAATATCATCATTCCATCCCTCCATTCCCATCCCTACGACTAAACACACACTCTCTCTCACTCTGTCTGTCTTGTTTGTGTGTGTAATAATAAATATTACATACATGCTCTCGCTCTCCTCCTTTCCCTACACAATACAGACAAGGAACAAACTGGGCACTTTTAAATATTAAATAATCTTTTGTGTAGGAAAATTTACTCAAAAATCTTATTACTACTTTTACAAAGTACAAGCGAATCTTACAAAGTGCAACATCCTTTCGCCCGTCATACATGTATATTTATTTCCAGACACGAAAAAAATGTTCCAGCACAACACACACACACACATAGTCTCTTTCTTTAGTTTAGTTTCTTGGCCATTGCGAAATCACATCACACAATCAGACGCCAACAAAACTGCCATAGTTAGATAATTTCTATCCCTTTCTTCTTCTCTACGTCTCAGCATTATGCTTTTCATCACCAAGTTGACTGAGGAAAGTGTTCAACAAGAGAGAGAGAGAAGAATAATAAGAAGAAAGATGAACCCCGGACAATGTGTGTGCCGTTGCCGTGCCGTCCTGCCTAACAATTGTGACTTGAATTAAATTTGTTATAAATTTCGACATTAAACCTTTTGTTCCGTGGACAGCAGACGACTCTCTCTCTCTCTTTGCAGTCTTCCTCCTCCCATATGAATAGACATGGGATCATTCCTATAGTCCTGACTCTCCACAATTCTTTTGAGAAAAATGGACAACCCTCCCTCTTCCCTTGTATACTTGTGTGTGTGTCTCAATTTTACCGTCATAATTCCTCCATGAGGATAATCAAGAGAATTAAATATCCTGACGATCCCCTTTCTTCTTCGTCCTTTCGTCTCTCATCTCCAGTCAAAAGAACAAAATGGGCAAAAGGCCGACTTGCAACGGCTCATGTACTAATTAACAGCAATAAATGGACAACAGAGTAATACTGCCTCCCTCCGTAAAATCATACAAGACAAGACTGTATGTTGTGTGTGTGTGTAGGGAAGAGAGAGAGAGTGAATCAAATTTTTTCCCCTACTTGTTCTCTCTTGTTTGAAAAACTGTCACAACCCCCTACTGTTTACAGTTGATCATATTCATTTACATAATGCTTGTTCACACTCCATCCTATCAAAAAAACTCATCTTTTCGACGATGGTGGGCTCTCCCTCCCTCCCTTCATCTCAATTCTCAAACACACACATTTTGACTGTCTAATCAACCGCCAGCCGCCCTCATGTATACCTCCAAACACAATCCTGATGCCGTCCGTCACCATTTACATTGTAGGATGGGTACAACGGGTTTAATAGTGAATCCAGCCTCCAATTATCCAATTGGAACCATTAATTCATTTTCCACATACGTTGGTCATATGTTGTAGCTCCAATTTCATCATCAGCATCAGCATTACATCCTCTATCCAACTAACCAATTAACAACAACAAAAGCAATCAATAATTATTACCATAACTAATACCAGTTTATCTGTCATCCTCTCATTTCTTTTGTACTCTCAACACTCAATCTTCAAATTCATCAACTGTACACACACACACACACACCAGTGCATGAGTGTGTGCTTGCGTGTGCTGAGCACGGCTCCTATGAGCGCTGTATTCTATGGAAATAATAATATTCCTCAACAAAAAATTCTTGTATGCAAATTGGCAATTTTTTAATTTTTTTGACCCTCCCTCAATGAATCTTGGTTAAATGAAAAAATATTCTCATCCTCGATCCTCCACACAAACACACACACGCACACACACACACCCCCCGAACAATGTGTCTGACTCCCTGTCAACGAGCAAAAGCAAAACCCAAGTATTTAACTGTTGGCCCAGTCAAATCATCAGCCAAGAAGAAGAAGATGAGAAACAAGATGATGGTGGTGGCGACACACTCACAAAAAAAGGATTCTGGCAAAGATTCATTGAAAATTCTCTATTCTTCTTTCGTTCCTTTTCCTTCTACAACTTCACTTTAAGCCAAGCTACCGCAATGATGAGCACGTCGTCCTCATCCCTGTAACCTTGTCCTCGGAAATGAGAGAACGAAGTTGATTTTTGAGATGATCTGACAAAAAGGGAACCTCACAATAATTCTAATATTATGCAAGAACAGCTTGGCTTAGATTATAAATCTGAGAAATAGAAAATGACGAAATGAATCATCCATCAGATTCAAAATCGTATTTGTAAATTATCTCCCAAACTCACAAAAAAGAAGTCTCTCTGTTCATCTCCAAAAATTTAACAAAGATTAACTTGGCCATTATATGTACATGGAAGTCAAAGCCTGTCTGTATCTGTTTGTATGGGATACAGAGAGAGAGAGAGAGAGGAAGGATCAAGGGAGAGAGATGAAAAATGGGAAGTAACAAAAAGAAAGTCCTTCGAAATAAAATGGTGTTCAAAATTCTGAACAGAGAATACACATAATGCGCACACATTAACACCCCATTTGTGGCACGTTAGCTTCTCCTTCCTATACCCCTTTCAGATTAAGAGAATCATCATAATAATATGAGAATTTATTCAATGGACCAACACACACACACGGAGGGGAAGAGACAGACTAAAAATCAAGATGAAGACCCTACCCTGGATCTTGCCAGGGGTAGGGTATCAACAACCGACCTCATGGTGGTTCCAAATGCATTGGAACGCTGGTCAGACACGTCATCTGGGATTTATGTGACAGATTTCGGAATGAGAAAACAAAATTCTCCCTCAGAAGTGAGACACGAGATTTACCGGAGAACCATTTTGCCATCATACGAAATGTTAAACGTTGATCCTTTTCTATTATGATTATTTTCTCATTTCCTATTCTCTCCTCCTTCCAGCTAACGACTCGACTCACCCTCCATGGTTCATGATGGTGGGTGATCAAGATTTACAATTCATACACAAATTATTATTGTTTGGAGTCCCTCGTCCTTCTTATTGCCCATGGCTTCCTCCTCCTCCTCCCATCCTCACTATCTTCATTACAATTTGAAATGGTCTTTAAAATTCATCAGCTCTCCCTCCTCCTCCTGGACTCCCGTACGAACGTAAATTGTGATAAAACTACAATATAATGGCGTTAGAAATGAGTATCCTGTCTTATTGTGTGCTCGTCTTGGGCTGAACAGCGGGTTTTGTGTGATGGACCATGCACTCACACATTTAATTAATCTGGATTAGTACCTCACAAGAACATTTTTTTTGACGAATGACGGCGTCCTCAATATTTGGCGTGAATATGATACATTGTTTTTCTCTCATTTTGAGTAAGAATCCATCTTCTCACACAAGACAAGACGGATCGGGAGAGGAGGCAGTTTGGAAAATGGCATTTAAATTTACATTTGCATGAAAAAATTGAGAGGGGAAAAAAATAATAGAGATTGCTTGAGGTATGATTACCTTCACCCAAGATATTTCATTCAAGCACTTTTCTCTGTCCCTCTCTCGAATCAAGAACAAGAATAGAAGAGATCATGTCTGAGAGAGTTCAATTTTGTTTTATTGAACCCCTGGATAACCCCAGGTCTCAACTTTTTTTCCGTCAGTTAGCCAGTAGTAGAATTTTTTTAACGCACTTTCCCTCAACATGTAAATCGCTTAACTACCACAACTCTCTCCTCAAGTGTACACAATTATAATGATTTCGATGTACAATGTTCGAAAGGGGGAGCGTGTCTTGTCCGAACAACCTTGATTTATAGAGTCGGATTAAAATATACAACAAAAAAATGAGTCTCTACTACACCGCCACTCTCTCTCAAGTCACACTCCACTCTCACTTTGTAGGGTGTGTGTGTGCTCCTGAAATACCTGCCCTTTGTGTGTGTGTGCCCTGCTCCTGAATCCTCAATTATTATTTTATTAAACACAAGAGAGATTGGAGGAACGAGTGGCAAGGGCCATTATGTGTGTGTGCCTACTTCATACATATGTTACTCCATTATTAATAGCCAGAGCCACATTTTGGATATGTGTGTCTGTGTGTGCATCGTAGAGGAGCTTTAAAGGTATTCATACAAAACTCACAATGGGTTAGTCAAATCAAAAGCTTTTGTATATTATCTCTGTCAAAAAAAGAGAGTAGTGTGTGTGTGTATTATATATTGTGTAGTGTCAAATTTTTGAAGGAGGGAAAATAATCTAATTCCAACCATAGGAGAAGATGCATGCAGAAGTTGGGTAAAATTGGGATGTGTGTGTGTGTATTGTTTGATCATCGGGATGATAACATCAAAAGCCCCAGGAGGACCTTTAAAAAAATTTCGGTGGAAGGAGAATGAAGGGTCAGATTCAGGTATTTTTCGTGTACCGTCTATGTGTATAATTATACTATCATATATAAAGTGAAAGAGGGGATAAAATTAAGATAAGGATGGTTGGTCTATTCCTTCGTCGGTGGACAGTAGCAGTGTGTACAGTGGGGGATATTTGCAAATGCAAATTTTTTTTGAGATGGGATCGTCCCAAAAAAAGCAAACGTGCCCCTTATTCGCACAAATGTCAGTCAAAAAAAATATCTATTTGGCTACTATACATGCTACAAAAGAAAAAGAAGAAGAGGGTACAGTATGAAAATGATTACGGGATAGATCAAGATATTAAAAAAACACACTGTTAACAATATTACTTGTAAATATAATGTTCATCTGAATCCCTCCCCCATAATCTTTTGATATTAATCCAGATAGACATTCTCCATTCTTACACTAGTTTTTTGGGGAAGAGGCGAAAAATACTGCGCGAAAATGACTTGCGGGGTGATTCTCTAAACCAGTTATAATAAACATGACTGTAGTTATATATATATAAAAAATATTAAAAATATTCCCCGCCCCAATCCCAAACTACACTTCATTACTGTATGTACATATTAATTAATCCCTTCCGGTCCCATGCACGACAAGTAGAAACAAAATATCCGACAATCATTTTTCTCCCCTCCCTCCCTCCCTCCAAAAAAATGATTACAGTATCCTCCAACCCAATTGTTGTAGTGTAATAGTATGATGTACCCTGTAATTACTTTGTAATGTCGTAAATTAGATTAGCGATGATAATTACATAAATAAAAATTATCCTAGTCTTTGTCCTGCGAGTATGTAATGTAACTTGATCAAAAGATGATTTTAAACGGTCTGATCCTCATACTATCACATCATATACACAAGTGTGCAGAATCGTTTCTGTACGACCCATGTGGACAAGTCATGTACATTGAAAATAAGTCATAGTAGGAACACGAGTAAAATGGAATTTTTTTGATAAATAAATTGTAATGTAGACAAAATTATGTACTTACGTCCACCAGCACAGTCGATCTCATCACTTCCGTCAGTGCAGGCCGTGATCCCATCACACTTGTACTGGTCTGGCAAACACTTGTTGAGGTCACAGGAGAATTGACCGGGTGGACAAATGTCTGGATGTTGAGAGTCATGGCGATGATGATGACGAGGATGAAGGTGAGGCGAGGCAGCAGGAAAAAGAGAATCAAATCAAAATATTTTAATTAGAATTTCATCTTTTATAACAAGAAAAAAAATACTCAGTTACTTTACACAACATTCATTTGTTAAGACAGAAGTACACATTATATTATTTATTTTTCAGGTCATCATCATACAGCATGTATGAGAGTAACCTTATTAAAAATCATCACGAAAAATTATGTCCAACAAAAACTTGGACAACGGTAAGTAAATAAATACACATTGTCATCATTCCACGTGGAAAATTAATGGCACAGAGATAGAGTCAACAAAGGTGTTTATAATAAAAGATGGTCATTAAAATAATCCGGATTTACCATGTATTAAGTCCGTACAGTGTGAATTGACATTTAAAATTATGGGTGCTGTTATGTTATACATTATATTCACCGAAAAACCGATCCACTTCCCATTAAAAGCCACCCTACACCATTTTAATAATTAATATAATTTTCCTCCCGACACCATTTAACAGATCTTCCTGGACAAGATTATGACATTTTTGTATTAGTTTACCTACACTCACAATATTCTTAATGGTTCTACATATCCCTACAATAATCTGTAGTTAAGAGGACATAACTTCTTTAGTCGTTAATATCCCATAGAATCACAATTAAAGCTATTATTAAACCAATGAACCATGGAGTAAAGATGAAAAAATTCAATAAATCACATTGTATAAAAAGCCTAAAATAAAATTGTCATTTTATTCGACATTTTCTCCTCTGCCTTAAAATTAAATGGGATGCAAAGGAGAAGACCGCAGTGTGACATTTTCTTGGTTTTTTTTCTTTAAAAAAAAAGTTGTACTACTGAAAGCTGGGCAATTGCCCAAAATTTTTCACAGTCACACACACACACACATTTCTCCATCATAGAGCTTTTAATAGCAAAAAGAGGAAAATTAATAGGCTGCTGATCTACACACGCTCACACACACACGGGGAGAGAGAAGAATTTACCTCATTCTCAAATCTAATTTATGGCACATGGCACTTTTTGCACTGCAAATTTCTCTCTCAACACCCTCACATCCAATCCTTCTCTTCCCTCTATACATATCCAACACTACAGTGACTAAATAGTTTTAATTTTTTTCCCAATCAAGTGTCAACGAACACACACAAAAAAATATACCCACGGAGGATTAATGATGATTTATTTTATCTGTACTCTGCCATCTTCTAAATCTTTACAAGCGCATATTAAAATCACAATTGTAAACTCATCTCCAAAGTTCATCTACACTATTTCCTAGGCCCTATGCTATGCTATGATGATGACCTGTTGCTGTTGTCAAGAATAAAAATTTGAAGAGGTCAACATTGTATGTACAAAGGCATTATTTACTAGCTACACATTATATTACATAATCTGTAAATTGCTTTTTCCCAACGTGCATACAAAAGCAGAAGACAAATTGTCATGCAATTCATGCACTTTGTACAGAATGATGAGACAATGATTTGACAATTTTCCCTGTCAACCATCTCTAATAATTGTCAAAAAAAAATAATTTTGCAGAAATTTACTCGTCATGCACGAATGTAATAAGTACTCAAGTCATTCAACTGTAGATAGTAAAAGATTGAATAAAAATACTGAATACAGTGTACATGCTATGTATACATAAAATATAGTCTCATGACAGCCCTTCAAAATCATGAGTTTCAGATTGACATGCAAATCAAGTTTAATATTATAGATAAAGTTCCAAAAAAAATACCAGTATTTGAACAATTTTGCTCGTCAAAGGTGGGTTCGGGTCCAGGACAGTCCGGGATTCCATCACACATATTGTCACTACAAATGATGGATCCATCTGGACACCGGACTTGGTCATCCGCTCGACACAGAGGAGGACGATCCGGTTGGGTGGGAGGATGATGAGTTGTGGGTCGAAAGGTGATAGGTGCCCTTGTTGTTGTCGTTGCTAATTCGTTTCAAAATTTACCCAGCCAAAAAATGTACAATGATGTAAATAGGAATAATAGAATGTAAGCGAATCATTCACATGCAAAAATAAAAAAAAATTGCATTCACATTCCTTCTACCCGTATGTACAAAGATAATATTCTAATACTTGAACAGCTTGTAACTACATGTAAATAAGTATTGTACAAACTATTGAATGCCATCTCATACTCATTTAACTAATTAGCTGTTTACTGTCAACTACCATAATTTGTGTTTTTTGCTCTTTCCTCCTTGAGGAAATCCCTTCCTCCGTTTTTAAGTTAATTATGTGGGTCGTAAGAAAACACTGAAGCTTATCAAAGTCACTACTTTTGTTTTTTTTTTCGATTGTGCCACTGGCTTTGACCACACCAAAGTCATTCTGCTCATTCGAATGCCTTAAATTGCAATATATGATTGCGAGATGAAGATAGGGGAAAAAACCATTATTCAAATAACAAGCAAAAATGCAAAAATTAATCCATAACTTAGAACATATGCTCCTTTAAGTTTGAAGGCAATTAAAAATAATAATGTACATTTTGAGTCTGTACTCATTCATAAACTATCCATGGAGTAGGGTAAGAGAGGAGATAATAAAAAAAAGGAATATAAAGGAGAGGAAAATGAATGATTTTTAATGAACGAATGTTTGGAACATTCATCAGTGGACAACTAATGCTAATTTGAACTTTTCAACATGATATTTGGTCATTATAAATATCATGTCTATTTTTTTGAACGAGAGGAGGAGGGAAGTAAATAAAGTCATTTAAAATGTCTCCACCTCCCGATTCGGACAGTTCCTGTGTTTTTAATTGACTTGAAACTCTATTCCATCACATTAAACATTATGACGAGACAAGTTTAAACATGTTCTAATTTCAATGATGACACGCAGTTAAAAAAAAGACAAAGGAAGAGTGTGTTCCAGAATTTTAATAAGAGAAAATAAATATTATGTTAACCCTGTCAAGTCATCAAAGTGACCATAACTTATTTTCAAATTTAAAAATGTAAAAATTCTCTCTCTTCCTCTCCCCTGCTTGATGGATGACTGTAACTTGTCTTTCTCGCATTAATTTTTATTGTCCTTCCATTTTAATTTCAATTCCTACCCTCTCTTAAACCCACACTCTCTTTCTTCAATTACCAATGTCAATGTCAAGAGGGGGGTCAAGCTTTAAAAAAAATTACAAATTACAAGCAACCTCTCTCTCTCTCTCGTTTGTAATCCATTTAATGTTGTTCAGTGATGTAACTTAACTGGATTGGGACGGAGTCTCGAACACACGAAAGGAATTAACTGCCAGACCAATTTTCTCTCTCCTATTAAAATGCCGTGTGTTGTATACCCTGTCTCCTCACACAACAATATTGTGTACTTTGTACTGCATAATACATATTAGTTTGTTCTTCATTCCACTAATTTAAATATTAATTGCCAACTCAAATAGTATACTTTAGAGTTTTCACATGTTTCACTCTGGCATCCTTAATTGCTCCTCTCTTTCTATTATCTGTACGTATGTCTTTGTGTGTCCATAGGCAAAATACAAAGATGAAGAACAAACCCTTATGAACTCTCCCCCTCTTCCCTCTCTCTGTGGCTTATGAGAAAATGATGATGACGACGACCTCCTACTCCATTGGCCATATTGCAAATTAATTTTTTGCACACAACATGACATAATAATGTTCCTAGACTAGACGTCCACATTTTCCAATTTTGACGGGGCGATTGTGAAGAACGATAAAGACTTGAACTTCAAATTTCTGTGTGGGTAGATGCGTATGTATTTGATGCAAAAATTTCTTTTTTTCCCCCAGTCATTTACAATAAACATATTTCTTCTTCTTTCCATCTTCTAGCCGGGAGAAAGAGAGGTAAAGAGGGAAGAGTCGCGAGACGACCATGTGCTTAGTCAGTTGCTAAATTTATCTCTCAGAATTTTGATCCCGAGACATGCCATGCATTTTATTTTACATTTTATACCCATTTTCCCCCGTCTACTCGCACGCGAGCTAAAAAGATGATTCATCGGTATAAATGTCAGTCAGTTAATAATTTTCGGAAGGAAAAAAACTGAACAGCACACCTCCAATCCCAATCCTATTCAATTCTCTCTCGGAATGTGGAATAGGAAGGGAAGGGAGGGATCCTTCCATTTTCCAAGACGGAGAAAATAATTATCCGAATTATGAACTCTCTCAATCTCTCTCCTATTCATACTTCTCTCCGAGACTACAAATGTATAAAAAAACAGAAAAGATGAGATGCTTGAAAGAATGAGTTGGTAAATACAAAAAAAATATACTAGTATAAATAATAAAGGGTGCTGGAAGGCTCAGACAAATGTATTTACATTACATCATCAACTTTATGAATGGGTTGGGTAGCCGAAGACAAAGGAAATGAATTTGATGGATGCATTATGATTTTTTCCTTGTCCAAATGTCGGCCACAATTTAAAAAGACAAGCCTACCAACAACAACAAGACTCACACTATTAGGAAGGATAATTATTATGTATTTTGTAGTCTCTTAGTGGGGACTTGGATACTGCACTGATATCCTTCCCATTTTGTTTTGTACACACACACACACACACACACACACACACACACAGTAGATTCGGAGGAGGAGGGGAAGAAGAAATAATGTTTAAAGAGACTTTGTGGTTGTTTGAGGGTTTGAGAGAATTGGCCGAGTTCCACGACTGTGAGCTGTGAGTACTGCGCTCATAATTTATCAGTGATGGCCTACCAGAATAATAAACAGAACAACTGGCGAAGCAAGGGGGGAAATGTCATGTTTCGCAGGATGGGGGCCGCCATGCAAAAAACACACACGCACAACATGTTTACTGTATCACTGTGCTTTTCCCCCATTTCATTTCACATGTTGTTGTGGCTTGTACACAGAAAACAGCACCACCAGCATCCTCTTTTAACATGTTTTCTCTGACTTTTTGCGAACCATAATATTGTCACTGTCATTATTGTCATTGCAAAAATTTTTCCCTCTCTCCCTCTTCTTTCTCCTGTCTATTGCATTGCATTGTGTTGTCTCTTTCCTTTTGGTCCTCTCTCGGAACAACTCTCGCCTCATTAACTCGACAATAAAATTCGGTGAGCCTCAACCAAACCACGGAATGTCAGCCCCGTTTTCGTGATAAGGACTGGGCTCATATTTCAACAACCACACACAAAAGTTCTTCAACAATGCATCGCCCTCAACCATCTACTGGCCAAGAGCATCATCATCACCAGAGAGAGAAAGAGAGAGAGAGAGAGAGAGAGAGAAAATTTTCACCTACATCTCTCTCTCTCTCTATGTTCTCTGTAGTGAGATTAACTCTTTCCCAAAAATTAATTATGATACTCACACTAACAACTGAATGATCAATTTGTGGGAGATGCACACACACACACGATACTGTGTGTGAATGCAAGAGGAAGTGTTAAAATAATTTGCATTCCACAGACTCTTGCCAAATTGAGGAATCTTCCCCGTATCATTATTATCCTCATCCTCCTACCCTGAATATGATAATACAAGATGGAAGGGGAGATGAGAAATGTGGAACGTGCAGTTTGCGAATTGCAACTCATAAGAATGACCAGCGATCATTGAGAGTAATGCGTTTTATGTGCAATTTGAGTTAGCCCACTCTCCTCGTTCATATCATATAGACAAACAAATGATCCCACATAACTTAATATATCCCACCCTTATGTAAACATCTAGATGGATATTCTGAACTAAAATATGGAGAAAGCATCTCTCTCCTTCATTGTGAGTGTGTAAGTACATACACAGTCAAATTTTTTCTAAAATCTTTTGAATTGGGAATGATTGATGGAAATAGCTTCAAAATGTGAATTTCGTCATTTCTCTGCATAATATTACAATATATTATTTTGATAGAATCTAAAAAAATCCCTTTGTGTTTTCCATTAAACTGTGGTGGTTACGAACTGAGAATACTAACCCTAACTTATTGTTAACTCTGACCACCTTAACAGATTAATCTCGTTATCCAGATAATTTATAGCTAAGCGAGGCTTACCTGGAAGGTGATGATTAGCTGTAATTATTCGAAGTCATACGGAG
>WJFB01000933.1:0-42059 GCA_009870185.1 Pygmarrhopalites habei | reverse complement strand
AAAATCTCGGGTTTCTCGAGAATTTTCGAAAAAAAATCTCGAGAAATTCGAGATTGAGAATGGCCGAGAAATCTCGAGAAATCGGGATCTCGAGATCTCGGTTCAGAATCCCTACTCCCCGCGTAAGTACTGCCAAGACTCAAGTAACAAATTAATAATTTATGCTCCGCGGAAAAATTCTCAATTTATTGAAAGATGCTCTCACGTAATCCAGAACGATGTGAACGTGAGTCGCTGAGTGTGTTTTGTGTGTACTGCTCTGTTGGTGTTGGTACGCGTAAATAAATTCCTTCAATCTGAGCCCACTTTATGTAAACACATCTGTTTCTGGTGAGTGGGGTGAGTTGTTAGGCCACAAAATAAAATGGAATTTAAAACTTTTCACACTAAAATGGTTAGACTCGACAGTGGGTAGTAAAAATGAATTCCATTATTAAACAAAATGACAGGGAAATTTTAACCATTAGCCAACAGGATTAAGAATACATGTATGTGGTTGTATACATATGGATCTAATCCACATTGTAGATTCTAGGACTTTAAGCTTGAGGAGCTCATTTGAAATTTTGACGTCTTATCCTAAAATGACGTGAAAAATATTCTTTTTCCTCTCATAAATTCCTTTTTTCCGTTCTTCTAAACCCCTCGGAAATCTCCAAAAAGAAACTGTCATTTCTTCCTTTTCTTTGTGGCCGGTCGATGATGTCAGACACATTCTGTGGCACGTACGTATATATGTATGCGGTTTCCATGATACCATTTTTGAGTCTCGTGGAGGGCTGAATAAAGAAAGAAATGACAAGATTCTCATAACTTTTTCATCCTTCTGTAGATTCAGAGAAAGTGAGAGAGAGAGGCAGACACACAAAGTGAGACACAGAGTTGAGGCGTGGAGAATAAGTTTTAGTTGAAAAGACAACATTTTTTTTTGTTCTAGATTAGGATGAGGAAGGATGAAAACTTCAAAAAGTCCAATAAAGGATCAAGGGTATTAGTGTTTAATACCAAAGGTAAAGAGATGCCTCCTCCCCTCCCCTCTCTCTCAGAGTAGATTGTCTGTAACCAGGAAAATGATCGTGGAGGATTGTCCCTACTACTCTATCCTTCAAGAATGACAATCTGTACAGAGAGGGAAAGTCCATCCTACACTTTGTATGTACGACTACCTCAGTCACATTGCGGGGGAAGAGAAAAGTAAGATTTGGACATTTGAGCGAACAGTCATGCCATTACATGGCCAATATTAAGTTGAGACAAAACAAAAGGATTTTCAACCAAATCTCAACTCAACTGCAACACACACACTTTTCCCCTTTCTCACTTTCTCTATTGATAGAGAAAGTGAGACTTGCCCTTTCCTCTCGCCTCTTTTGTGTCTTTTGTCATTGGACGATGAAGGAAAACTTTGTTTGATTACTATTGTGCCACAGAGCCGGTGTGTGAGTGTGCCTGTGAGGAAAAGAGGAGAGAGAAAGACCCGCTTCCGCTTTTCTCTCACCGTAGTGTAGTGTATAACTAGGTCAACTTTGATGTGCACAACGCTTTTCCCTCCCTTTGACATTTTCAATGAGGAAGGGGAGCAAAGCCAATAAAGTTAACAGAGAGATAAAAATCCCTGTGTAAACACAAAACCTCATCATAATTCCATTAAATTTTGAACTCTCGTTCTCAGCTTTACCTCTTTCTCATTCTGCTCCTCCTCTCACCAAACAAAATTAAGGGACAATTTATTGACAAAAAATATTACTTGATTGTGTATGACACACTTTTGAGGGGACACGAAGAATTTCTTAATTATTCTCTCTCTCTTTGTACTCACCTGCACGATCAAAGGATATGCCCGTGAGGGACTCCATTGGGAAGTCCAATATGTAACAACTTCACTTTGTTTAACTTTTTTCTCCTCCTCCTCCCCTCCTCCATGACACAAGGGAAGGATGAGCTAATGGATCTTGTTCCCTAATACACCTTCCCAGTGTGTGTCAGAGAGTGAGAGAGAGAGAAAGTGGATGTGTGGAAAGTTCCCGCGGAACAGAATGAGCGAAATTTTGTTAATTTCCTTCATTTGGTTCTTTAATTTATGTTTGATGGTTTTAAGGGGAAATCCTCCCGAGATCCCTTCATCTCCGACTTGATAATCTTATCGAAAAAGTGTAGACAATGAGACTTGGTTATGGTCCAGCCTCCACTTTCTCCCCCACTCTCTCGTATTGTATGACGATAGAGTGTATATTCAGTTCACTGAGTATGGATAGATAGATTTATATGGAAAACGATTAAAAGGGAATGGAATGGGTGAAGAGGAAGGAAGGAAGAATGGTCTAAACGAAAGATTTCCTTTTGCCTCCATTTCGACACGAGGGACTACTACAATTCTCCCTCTTCTCTTTTCTACTTGTACTTTCAAAGTAGCGACGTATCCACCTCTCTACTGTGTAATACTCCTGTATATTCTTCCCCTCTCTCAAAGCCTCATCTTAAATGCTGGAGAGAGCCCTCCTCTCCTCCATCCACTTTTTCCACTAAAATGTGACTTGTACTTTGGAACTGGACGAATATTGGGAGCTAAACAAGTGAGACTACAATTCTATAGACATTTCCTGCTTTCTCCCTTTCTGTTCATGGCTGTATATATATTAGAGGGAGAGGGGGAAAGAGGGGAAACCTTAGGGGGAGAGTGTAAATCAGATGAAACGAGATGCAAAGGGAACCACTTGGAATCTCATTTGTATTATTGAGTCTGTTCTGGGTCGGTCGGAGTTAACTTACTTTCTGCTCCAGGTTATCAATTCTCCATGCGTCCCTCTCCATCTCTCCTCCTCCTCCCTTCTCTTCATGTCTGTCTGTACTAGACAGACATGAGGAAGATTAGCTTTTCAAACATTACAATCGGAATAGCACTCTAATATCTTTAATATTTTGACGAAACAAAATGTGAATCTCGCATAAATAATATTATTCAAACATATTCCATCTTATCATTTCAACTCAGGTCCTTCTCCTCCTCGTGTCTTTCAAATAAAAATAATTTAGATTTACAATGCATCCTCGACTTACTCAGATCCACACACTCGCTGTGTTTCTGTGGGTGCGACGCATGACTTTCTCCATTAGCTCAGTGTAGTTTTGAGGTCCCTATGTCTCCATGTAGCTGGTTAGGGGAACAGTGAAAGGTACAGGCTGACTTTCTCCTTGTGCGGAAGGAGACTCAGCGTCAGCGTCAAAGCCGAATACTGGAGTGAGAGCGAGAAGCGAGAACCCAAGGAGAAAAAAGTTGGAGGTTTAAGGGGATGGAGTAAAGATTCAAATTGTCAGTGGTAGCTTGGAGTTGGGAGCATCCTCAGCCACTTTGCTTTCTCCGTCTAATAAACTGAGCACGTGCTTTTTCCTCCCCCTTCATCATTTCTCTTATTCTCTCACACACACTCTCACCAACACAACTTTCACTTCTCCAATCCTCCTCTCTTTCTACAAAAAGAACATTGTAAAACACACACACTAATCTTTCCCAATTCCCACTTCTCTTCCTTCTGAGACAGTTTTCATCCTCACCTTTTTCCCTTCCAAGAAAAAAGGGGAAAGGACTCAGAGTGTCTGTGTGTAGAGGAGACTGGATAATTTAATAGAACTTGTGTGTTGCTTTTTTCTGGTGTGTGGACAAATAGAGGAGAGCGGTCACGAGTGGAAAATACAAATACAAACTGTGTAATACACTTATTTATACATGTGTGTCTTGTTTGTGTACACAAACCTTTGGAGTCACGTGTTGTCAAAAGAATTTAAAAATTATAATCTGTGTCGTAGAATATCTAAAAACCTTTGTGTACCATTTTGTACATACAATTGTTCAAAGTGAATTTCTTACGTGTTTAACTAATACAATTTACAGACGACATTTCCAAGATTTTGGATACTGTGTGTGCGTCAGTTAATTGAGATTAAACTCAACGGTGCTTTTGTCACATTCGTAACTGTGAATACTTACAGGAGAAATTCTCTGCTAGAATATTCAAAAATTTATCATTCAAGTTTAATATACCGCGAGCCAGCCGGCTTTCTGTGTAAAACATGATGGTGTGAATTAAATCCCACTGAATTTCCATGGTTGTTTACTCTTGAAATTGTATCTTATACCTACACAAAGTTTAAAAGCGGATTTTCCCTTTTTTGATAACCATTTGCAAATTTTATTCCGCGGCTCCATTTTGTCATAGCAAAGAGGAGGAAAGAGAAGTCGGCATCATCCCCACAAAGAGGAATAGAGGAAGATAAAAAAGGACAGAGGTGAGTAGTTAAATTTACATGAAATGAATGTTGGGAAAGGGAGATGGACACCTCAAAGGGGGATCCTTAATGACAAAAATATGTAGAGAAATGTTGCTCTTAATTTCCCTTTCTCCTCCTCCTCCTCCCCCTTTCTGACTTTCTCTCTCCATCTAAATTTATACTGTGCAGGGGATAGAGGACGGAGAGAAACCCCAGTGCAAGTTATAGTGTAATAGGTTGTACAGTGAAATTAAAATGAAGGAGGAAAAAATTCTATACAAAGAGTAAAGTCATGAGAATGAGACAAGGGGGAAAGTTGTAATCTTAAATCTTGAAAGTTGTTCACTTGACTAAATAAGAGAAGAGGTTGGAGGGAGGAGAGGGAGAGAGGAGTAGAGACACACTGACAATGAAATGGACTCAAATGTTCGGTGAAAATAATTTGACTTGAGTAGAGTTGGAGGAGAAAGGGAGAGAAAGATGTGGAAATCCGAGGACGTTCGGTAATTAAGGGAAGAGAAATAAAGGTGATTTTTCTGTGGATATAAAGTTGAGTTTGAAACTGGAATGGCTCCCATAAAAGGGAGCTAATGAGAACAATAGAGCTGATCTAGGGTCATTAATATGGCCCCTTTGAACTTTCTTTACCCATGTTGATGTCAACCCCTCCACACACTCACACTCTTTGTACATTGTTCTCTGTTTCATTGGAAGCCAAACTGAAATTCAAAGACTTGGAGAAAGAGAGAGAGGGGAGAAAGTAAAAGTGGATGATGATAGCCATATCACACTGTACATGTGTATAAGGCTATTTCATTTCTCAGAATCTCTTCCTCTCCCCATTCAGATCCTATCCTTTTGACGATTAGGGGACGAGTATCTCTCTCCACCTATATATAATGTAATGTAATAGGAAAGTGGAACTACTTTCTCCTTCTTTCTCTCTCTCTCGTCCGTTTCCAATACAGTATATATAGCCTTTCTATACTAATTACATCGTGGGTAAGACATCAGTGTTCGGTGGGCGTACATAATGGATATCCTGATCTATAATTATTTCCAATATATCCATCCATGTGACTAGCGAATAAAGACCCATTTCCACACACACATATCATAAGTTTGATTTTAATACACTGGGCTTTCACCACAAGATAATGTGATGTATGGACCATTTAATTATATGACTGGAGAATAGGTTTACGTAGGACTAATGTTTGTCTTCGTGAGTGTGTGTCGTGTGTGTTATAAGGGAGTTTTCAATAAACATGAAAATGTGATCAGTCAGGGAGGAGAAAGAGGAGGGGGAGGGGTAAAAAAGAGTCGATCAAATCCATTGGGGAAATGAATATGGTATTAAGGGCAGTGGATTATTAGAATTAGAGTTGGGTTTGCAATTTAATCAGTAAAATCCTCCTTCTCTTCCTGGTCCCATGCACCAACCAGCCATTCATATTCATTATAAATTGAGAGAGAGAGGAGGGATGGATGTATGTGTGAATTATTAGTTGGGAACAAACTAAAATTATATTATAATTAATGGATCGACTTTGTACAGGAATTATGGAAGCGTCATACATATTAAATGAATGAGAGTCTCGCTCGGTTTTTAGTTTCGGCTCAATTTCCCTCAATTTGTTGTTATTTTTGTTGTTTTTCTGGCGGAGGAGGAGGGACATGATGTGGGGAAGGAGAAGATTCATCTGTGGCTGTTAGGTCGAAAATGACATGACATTATGGGGCTGGAGCACGTGATGCCGTTCAGTCTGCTGTGCTACACATGAATTTCCTTTTCATTTATCATTTGGCATGCTTTGGTTGCATTCGTGTGCTGACTGGGAGTTTGAACTACGAGCTACCCCCAAGAGACAAAAAACGAGAGGAGGAGGGGTTCTGAAGGGAAATTGTACTAGAGTAACATTGGCCACTAAAACAATGACAAAGAGAAAGAAGGGGGGAATCCTCCACTCCTACTTTTTACTCAAGTGTCGTCATTAGTTTAGGATAATATTATTATAAATTATCCAGACATTCTCCATTACAGCGCCCTATCCCACAACACACACGGAGAAAGAGACAAAGAGAAAGTCCTTTACACTCTCCACTCGTTGAAATAATTCAATAATAATTGTTTTCATAAATCCAAACGAGGAACAGACAGAGAGAGAAAGTACAACTTATCTTAGTTATCCAGTGTGTGTGTGCGTGTGTGTGCTAATTATTCTCAGTGAAAAGGCAAGTCAAGCTCAAGGATCCCACGGCGAGTCAAAATGATCATGAACAAATGTTCATACAATTATTCCACTTCTACATTCCACACACACACACACACAATCTCACTCGGCAAGAGGGAGATGAGTGGCTCAATATCAAGTATTAATACCCGAACACACACAACACTAGGAATTTTACAAGAATTATTTTATAATTCTTTATATAATTTGATTATATTAGCATATCATTTTCAAAGCTTCCTTTTTGTACCAAAGGAATGTATTGTACACTCATCCCCTCTCCTTTCATAATTCAGTGTATGAAGCAACAACATTAGATAAAGCTCACAAGACTGTGAAGACTTTTCCCTTTACTTTCCTTACGATGGGAATAAGGACAGCTGGTGACTCCACGGATTTGACTACTAGACAGAAATTACAATTTTTCATAAAAAATTCACCAATAAAAGGGAAAAAAGTCTGTAATTTTCACTTTTGGTGCAGTAAACCCCAACTCACACTCCTTCCCCTCCTCATCATCATATGTAAATTGTGTGTGTGTGCCGTGTTGTGTTGTGTACAGGTTGTCATTTTCTATTTCTTTCTCTCTTTCTCTATGTCTACAATGTACAAGAATCAACACGAGTGAAAGCTTCCTCCTTGTAAGTATGTACACAAAAAAAGGAATGAGTGATTCTTCCTACACATGAATACTAAATATCAAATACCCTTATCTCTCCTTGTATTTCCCTTCCTTTCCATCCAACTTTCCCTTTTACTGTGTGAGGTATTCTCCATCTTCGTACACTAGGATTCGACACGAGGACTGAAGTGGAGGAACTGTGGAAAAAAATACGTGAGAAAATGTGAGGGAGGGTAAGTGGGGTGGATGTGTGTGTGTGTGTGTGTGGGATGAGGGGGATAGGATTTCTGCCTTTATTCTTTGTCAGACGAGCTATATCGGGAAATTTATGGCCCTGTAGATTCTCCTATATGAATCTCATCTCAAAATATTATCTGTCATTCATCCCCCTCCTCTCTCTCCCTTTTTGGAAGGGGAGGGAGAAAAGAGGGGTCACAGGTGCGTATGCTAAAAAATGCAGAAAAAAAATACTTGTACAGATTCTCAATGGGAATGAAAAAAGAGGGGAGAGAAAGGATGTGAGGATATATTTTCAAAATGTAAGGAGGAGGAAGAGGAGGACAGGATAGATTTTGAATGTGAAAGTGAAGACACAGACACACACAAAAGGAGAAAAGTCGAAATATAGAAAATGTCATGTGATCTTGGGAGATGGGGAAAAGAGGAAGAGGGAGGAAGACAGGGGGAGTGCAAGACATGGAGCTTTTTCTTGTATGGTTTACCATGGGGACCATGTGTCATCATTGGATGAAGCTGAGATTGAAGATTAGCTTTTGTCTGCGGCAAGAGAAATGTCCAGTGTGTGTAAGCGTGTGTGTGTGTGCGTGTGGCAGGCCCTCATCCTCCAAGCAGCCCAAGAGAGAAACGTGTACATACAAACCATATTATTTTTAAGGAGTTTCCAGTCACGTCCCCCCTCTTTTTCCCCTTTTCCCCCTGTCTTCCATTTTTACCTGAGAATTCCCAAAAACACACACACACTTTCTCCCCTTTCTCTCTTGCAGGGCCTTTGACACTCCTTAGCTTAGCTCACGTAACATTCTATTCATATGTAGCGAGGGGGATGTGGCAATCTCAAAAAAGTCAAAGTTCTCTCCTTTCCCTCCTCTCATCCTCACACTTATAATTCCAATTCCCATTTGAATCTACCTATTCCCAGTTTGAGATAGGAAAAGGAGTCAACACTCAATAAATTGAAATTCCTTCATCCTCATTCCCTATGCTCTTCTCTACTTTCCCTCTACATTTGTGTGTAGTTCAGTCCTGGGTAGACGGAGAGAGAAAGAAAATCAATTAGATTTTTGGGGGATAGGGAAAGAGTAGAGAGAAAGGAGGAGGAGAGGCTATTGTATATTGGGATTGGCAGGGAGTCTCTGTTACCTTGACAAACGCATGGAAATCTCCTAATAGACTGTATAATGGAACAACTTTGAGAGTCGTGTTGATGCGAAGCATGAATGCCGGAATAGTGTCTAATGATGATGATGATAGGCTCCCCAGAAAAAGACACGGCCCATTGCCTTCAACTCTCTTCTCTCTTGTCTCCCCTTCCTTCCCCTCCTCCTCCTCCTCTTCTGCCGCCGCCGTCTCCTCAAAAAGCCGGCGGCGTCGACAAACTTTCAATGAGCTCCACTCCCTACACAACGGGAAAGGTAGGATTCTCCTGTACAGTGAGTGTGTGTCTCCACTTTTTTATATCGTTTGCCCTTTTACCCAGACAGTAGGAGAAGAAGAAGAGGGAGAAGGAAGAGAAACGAGAATAGAGAGGAGACCCTGGTACTCAAAGGCCCCTATGGAACAATCTAACTAGGAACAAGGGTAGAGGAAGACAAAAGACAGAGAAAAAGAAAGTTGACTTGATCCAATTCTCTCCCTCACACACACACACACACACTCTTACCTTTATATGCAGATTCCACCCACTGACAACTACACAAAATCCCAAAAGTTTCAACTGTCTCTCTTTGTGTCGTGTGTGTGTGTGTCTGGTAATTTGAGAGTTGTATGTTTACATGGACTTGTCTCTCTCTCTCTCAGATAAAAAATTTTCAACTTTTTTAAACGATACAACTTTCACCATAAGGGAATTTCCATGTGGGTTGTGTGTGTGTGTGGAGTTCTCATTTTAATTTGGGACGGATGTCTCCCTTCCTTCGTGTCAATTTAATTTTGGCCATACAACTTGGTCCCAATTATGTTGAAATTAAGAATCTAGTTCAGGTCTGTAGGTTTTGTACGTGTGTGTGTGTATGCGTGTTTGAAAAAAGATTAGGGTTTCAAAAATGCCCAGAGGCCGTTGCCTCTTGTTCCTTGATTCCCTGGAGACCCCTTCTTCTATAATCAGGTTTTTGCTATATATAATGAGAGAGAGGTGAGTTCATATAATTTGCAGTGTCTCGCAGAAATGTCAAAATGTCTGAGTGAAGGACAAGTAAGACAAAAAATGACACGTCACAGTTCACACACTCCTCTAAATGAGGACATGATAGACACACACACACTGGGGAGGGATAGAAAAGTGTTGATCACACGATCAATTTTTTTGTGGAGCTGGACACAGTCCAAAGTAAAGAATAGCGAGAGAGGAGGAGAGAAAGTTTTATAGGGACGCCACTTTTAAAAGATTTGGCAAGAGTTTTTGAAGATATTTTGTGAAAAATAAGAAACATGTTCAATTTCCGATGTGTGTGTGTGTCTTCGTTCTCTTCTCCCCACATTTCACATTTTAAGAGTGGAGGGGAGAGATCGAAAGAGGCTGAGAGCATGCGATTTCATTCTACGATTTGACAGATTTGTAGGTACTAGCCTCGCGTGAAAACGTCTGCTCCAAGCAGACCAACATTTCACCCCCTTCCACACACACACACACACATTTAAGTACTCTAAAAAGGTGGATGGACTCTGAGGATTAGGCGTAGGTAGGCACACACTTTGAAATACATTTTTTGATCACATCTTAAAGCTTCTCTCATATTCTATGAAGACTGTCTTATTTCCTCCCACCTTCCTCAAATTCTTGAAAGATTCCAAAGGAATTCTCTCTCTTCTTCTTTAAAGCCTCCTCAAAAAACCTTTAAATATTTCTGACTATGTTTGCGCGTGTTTTACTTTGGCTTTTGAACAAGGAACCCCAAAATTTGCATACTCACACAGCATTTTTTAATAAAAAACCTGACTCCCAACTTACCCTAGTTCTTTACGCATTGCTGAGCTCTTTTCTCCTCCGTCCAACTACCGTATCTCCACAAAATGGCATTTCTCGAGTCAAGCGGAAGAAATGAAAAATTACTTGGTAGTCATTTAATTGGGAAGAAAATCCAGAAGCAGGAATTCCTCACAAAAGGAATTAAATTAAATTACGAGACAAAAAGAAAAGAAGTGTTTGAAGTTGGCCGCAGTCCTAAATTCCAAGAAATACGGTATAATAAAGGAGAAAGCATGTAATTGAATGTAAGAATAGCAGGGAGAAAATAGTTAAATATCAACAAAATTAAAAAAAGAATTGGAGGCAGTGGAGTGCCAGGAAAAAGAGTTTTTCGGGTTTGGAATTTCTTGTTCTTATTTTCCACTTTCCTTCACCCTCCCCACACACACAGTCACACACACACACACACATCTGAGGAATAAGGAGGCAACAATTTTTTTCCCTGACTGACTTCCTCTCCCATGACGTTTTCATTTGACTACATGCAACTAATCGAGCAAGAGCGAGAGAGAGAGAGAGCAAAAGTCAGACTTCAGTACAAAAAAGGCATAAAAAGTACAGAAAATTCTCTCTCCCTTCTCTTTCTGGCATGGAGAAAGTCTGAGGGGGAAACCTTTAATGTATGCACGAACATTTTCTCACTCTATTCGGATGACTGAATATTTTTATGCCATGGTACATGTACTACTAGTAGCCCCACACTGACACACAAACTGTACCCACGAAGCACGGGGCATATGTGAAGTCTTGGTTTAAAAAGAGGACGAAGGATAGGAGGCAGAGAAGAGGAAGGGAAAAGAGAAAGCGATAGTATGATGAGCAAAAAGAGCTGCTTTTTCCTCTTGGTCTTGACTTGTGAAACAGAAGACGAGGAGGGAGGAGGGGGCATAAGAAGAGGTACTTGTTTCTTGGTTCCATTTGAAGAGTCGTTGAAAATATGCAATATTCTCTTCTTTTGAAAATCTTGCAAACTCACGTTGCTCACTTGATCTCTCTCTCTGATCTGTATGTGTTTGTGTTTTTGTGTGTGCTTTTTTGCTGGTGCTTGGGATGGTGAGCTGGTGCTTGGGCCTGGGACTTGTGTTGGAGATTGTGGCACACAAAGCTGAGGTTCTGAGTAAAAGAGGAGTGGAATGGTGGATGTTGAATGTTGAGGAGTTGAGCACACACCCTCACACAGACACACAGAGAGAAGGTCGCTAAGGACCGAGTTTATGGGAATGAAAAGGGAGGGAGAGGGAGCAGCTAACAAACAGTAAGATAAAAGGAATTCTAAATGAACGGAACAGAGCAACTAGCATGTGTCTCTCTTAACACACACAGAAACAGCCAGAGACACACACACCCACCCATACACACACACACAACACAGACGGAACAAATCCATCCAAGTCGAAAGGAGAGTGTAGTGTAAGGAGAAGGAATGAAATTGAAAGGCATTTCCTAGAGAGAGGGAGAAAGGCGAAGTTCTTATGTATATCATGTATTTATTTCGCCATTAGCATCCATTGCCAAGCCAAAGAGAAAACCAAAGCAGGCTTTAAACAAGTTTGAATGAGATTCATACATTTTACACACACACGTAGTTACCACCATATGAGAAAAAGTCCAAGGGAAACCAAGCAGAAGGCTTCAACTTTTGTGAACGACTCCTCTCACTCTCACTCTCTCCTATATTTTGTAGGTATACTTCTTTCTGAGACTCATCATATGAGAGAGAAAGATGAAACAAACATCCTTTGTGTGTGTGTGTGTCTCTCTCTCGTGTGTATAAAGAGGAATCGTAGTCTCTTAAAATCTAGAATATATGTGTTGCCCTTTTACGATTCTCAAAAACCTCCAGTTTTCTATACAATTAAACTCAGTGTTGTATTACGCACAAACCAATTCAAACATTATCCATACAATTTTATTTCCATCCTAGCCTCTCCTCCACTCGACTTCTCTTCTTTCCCCATTTAATTTCTTTGGTTCAGTTCCCAATCCCAGTCCACAGTCTCTGTTGTAAGCATACCATGTCATTTTCATATCATTATTTTCACCACCACTTTCTCTCATTATACTCATCAACGTGTGGTAGAAAATTCGATGACTTTCACCTTCTTTATTCCCAAAATTATTTTCACTTTTCTCCATAATAGAGACACAACTATGCTTTCCCTTTCAAAAAATGTGGATAGTATCTCATAACTAAGTCCATAGTAAAATTTGTGGAGAAAGCAGAGCGGGACGGAAATAGGGAGTGAAAGTAGTGCATCCCAATTCACAATACAATTGGATGATCCCAACTTTCTTTTTTTGTGTGTCAAAAAAAAACTTTCTCGGATTTATTTACATATTCTGTGTACTCTATTGGGAATGTTGTCCCTATGTAAACGCCGAGGATTGAACAACCATTCTTTCTCACACACTTTGAGTTTTGAGAGTATCAGTAGCGAGGAGAAAGTATATAAAAATTTGAAAGAAGGAAAAAAAAGTATTAATTGAGTAGTCAGCAGCACTCTGTGCTATGTGTATCCCTGCATGGATAGTAAGTTGCAGTAATATATGGAAGAGCCGGGAAAAATCCTCCTCCTCCTTATCCTATCCATCCTCATACAAGTCAGAGACTAAGAAGAAGATATCCAGATGTGTGCCCGCATCCGAAATCCTCCAGAAACACACACATACACACACATGGAAGCAGCACGAAAAAAGTAACAAAGGAAGCAGACACAGAGAGAAAGACGGAGAATTGTACATGAAGACATGAGTATGAATTTAGATCATTGTAATACTCAAAGAGAGAGGCAACAGGAAATAGAGAGAGAGAGAGTCGGGGTGGTTGGTTCTGTTTGAGCAGAAAATATTCCAGCTTAATAATTTTACCATTTTCTTCATGCAAATGTCACCAAACCCCAAAACTTTTTCCTCCTCCCATCCTTCTCCCACCCCACAGTATCTCTCTGTCTACCTTCTCTCTTTCTTCCTCTCTCTCTCTTTCTCTTCATACATTCCTTATAGTCCGTGCTCTGCATACAAAATAATTTTCCCACTCTTTTTCCTGGGCTATGATATGCACAAAAAATAAGCATGTACACTTTTCCGTCTGTACTTTCACCATTATTATTATTATCATGCGTTGTGGGTGTGTGTGCCTGGTTGTGTGGTTGTGGGCATATATGCATGTGTGTGCGGATCTCGGGCTTCCAGTTTTGCGGATGAAGAAGGACAATCGGAGTGGGATCTCCTGTACAGTATGTAGTTTATGTGTGTAGAATCTATGTACGCATAGTACATAGGATGCCTATTATAATTCGTATTTTTTCTTCTCCGTTTCCCCTCCCCCTCCTCCCCATGTGGATGTCATGAGAAAAGCTCGACACATGCATGGATAATGGACACAATGTACTACATGATAAGTTTCTCCGATCCAATTTAGAATGCGAGAAAGGGAGGGAGAGGAGAGGAGAGAGATATGTGGTTATTTTGTATGCAACAGGACAAGGATTTTAACAATCCAGGAATCTGATCCGGATTTTTTACTATACACTTTTTTCTATGAAGCTCCATCCTCCTCCTCTCCTCCTCCTTCATCCTCCTTTCTATTCATTACATTGTACATATTTCATCCGCTACTTCAGCGCATTGTATGTAAATCATGCTCCAAATATACAACAGACACAGTCACACAAGGTTCATGAGCACGCCGCACTGGAGAAGGAGAAAAGGGAGGAGGGGAGGCAGGGGAGGGGAGAAAGAGAAAGGCTATGAATGACAGGATAATGTATATGGCGAGAGAGAGGATCTCCGTCTGGTCTGAACAACTAGAAGAGAGAAAGGAGAGGAGGAGGAGAAAAACTGGGAAAAGAAGATGTTGGAAATTGAACCAGATTTTTTTTCACAACTCGGAAAGCATCAACCCAAATCCCATAGGCCATTGACAAGACACAGTAGTCTGTCTGTCCATGGATCCGAAATCTGGAGACAGAGACTAATACGGTCTATTCGTAAAAATCTGTTATTTTTAATTGTACACACGCTTTCTCCCACTCCACCCTTATACGTTACACCATGACATGTATATTTGGAAAGACAAAAACAAATACAGACAATAGAAATAAAGAGAAAGTTTTTCTCTTTCTCTCTGGGATAGCTAAGATGTCATGTAATGGATATGGCTGGGGTGTAAAAGGAGGAGAGGATGTAGTTGAGTTGAGTCAACCAAGATGATAATTTTAGAAATAGAATAATGGAGGGAGGGAACGAACGAAATAAATATTCAGTTTCATTAGTCTCAGCAAACAATCGTTTTCAAAATCCATATAACTCAACAGAAGAGAGAAAAAAGCTGAGCTGAATTTTTTGTTGTATTGTCAAGTTTTTGTTGAGAATGCAGATTTTTTGGATAACAATTCAATAGATTTCTTAACAAGAGAGAGAAATATTGAAGAAGGGGAACGAACGTAGGACATGTAAAATAGAGATAAGAGAGAGGAGAAGGAAAAATGAAAAGTGACAAATTTGTCACTTTCACAAGATAAAATATTTGAACCATGAAATTCTCGAGCTTTCATCGGCAGGCCCAAGTGTCTGTAGACACAGAAAAGAGGAGACAGAGCTGACATAATCTTTATATTGGAATATTTTGTAGTTTAAGCAATTATCAGAGAGAGGAATTTAACCATTCATGCCCCCTGTATGTACTTGTATTGACACCGATAAAGTCCAAGAAGGAAAGAAAAAAAATTGTATTATTGTATCCCATCCATCATATTACATTTAGTCACCATGAACATGTTTCCATCTTAAACTTTTCCTCCTTCTCCCCACTTTCTATTTTTTCTCCTCCTTCTTCTACTTCTGTGATAAGTACGGACACAATGGAGCAGCAGGAGTAAGAAGGTCTCTCTGTTCAGACTTTACTAAAAAGTTTTTCTGGAAATACCTTTGAATGGAGGAAAAGTAGGGAGTTAAGACTGAAAAAACTGTCCTAGATAGTACACATACCTACACACACACACACGGAGGTACACACTGGATATCCCAACTTGTAAGTCTCCTCATAGAGAAAGAGAGGAAGAAAGTAGATGAAAGCATGGACAATGGAAAGGAGGAAAGGAAAGCACGGGAGAGCGGAGGAGGGAACTGCCGGAATGGCTGGAGAGAGATTCTTCTTCTTCTTGTGCTTCTTTTTCCTTGTTCTTGGGACGTGAGGGATTTATACTTTTTCTTCAATGATTCTCCATGCATTTTCTCCTCACTAAGCTCTGCGTGTATCATTGTTAGCTGAGCAAGCTCTCCCTTCATGCAAGAGAACATGAGAGAGAGAGAGAGAGAGGGAGAGAGAGACTTTTTGCATTGTATGCCAGTTTTTTTTGCACACAGGAAAAAGGGCTCTGTCAAGCCTCACGGCGAAAGGATGTCATGCAATGGGGATGCATGTACACTGCCCACTCTTCATGTACTTTCCCCTCCCACTCTTTTCCTCCTCCCCCCATTTCATTGTTTCTTTACATGAGGGTTTGAAATTAGGCCAATTAAATTCTGCAGCCTCATCTCTCTCTCTTTCTCTCTCTATTTCAGTCCATGGGGTACCATGATTATGCTGGCACAATTCAAAATTTTGACAAATGCATAAATATTGATGATATCACGGGCAGGATCAGTTCTCTCTGTGTGTTGGGTGTGCGTGTGTGTGGGACAACTTTTGGTTGGATTTTACCTACAGGGGAAAGTGCAAAGTAATAATAAATGGACTTTTGAGTCCATTCTGAGAGACAGACTGGCTCTGTCCATTTTTTTGGGATGAAGCAGGAGCGGAGGAGAAAGAAGAATGAAAATTTATTGGTTTCTTAACGAAGAACATGCGATGAAACAGGATGGAAAATCCACACACACATAACCCACATACTCATGATGTACGTACACACGCTCTGAAGGGAAACGCTTAATTATAAAGTCAAAGGGTTTTGGTTTTTTGGGGTTTGTGTGTGGCCCCGTTGGCAAGAGATTTGGCAAGATTCTCCTCTCACGGGTTAACAAAGCAGAAGAGAGAGGAAGAGAGAGAGAGAGAGGGAAAGGATTTTAGCAGAGACATGCAGAGAGGAAAGAAGCAAAGAGTACATGAATCCTTCCATTTGCATGATGATCATTACAATTGAGAATCATCACCCTCTCTCCCTATCTCTTCCCTTCATTCCTTGTCTGTGAGTACAGAGTGAAATCGCATGGCAAAAAGCTATGCAATGTGTGTATGTGAGTGTGTGTGTGGCACAATTTCCCTTGATGATTACAAGGGGTTCTAATATAAAAACATTCGAGTGAAAGGAAATGTTCTTCTGCTTCCTTTCCTCTTCCTTGTTCTGCCGACACACACACACACACAAAACCATCATAATATACCGACACACATGTACATACGTATGTGGAGAGAGAGAGAGTTTTATATCGTGCATTTAAATTGAACACATGGAAATTCTACAACGTTTCATTTCACATGTTCCTTCCTCCAATTCTTTAGAGTTTCTCCCACTTTCTCCACATTTTCGATGCAAAATCCAACTCTCACCTCATCCCTTCCCTCTAAAAGCATAGATTATAGACTGCAGAGGAGTAGAAGAGGACAGAGAAGACTGTACAAAAAAAGAAAAAAAATCTCATGAAAAAAACATCCCAATGGAATCCTCCTCTCCCGGTTTTGGGTTTTGGTTTCAGCTTTTGGCGGCACTTAAACTCTCTCTAAGTATATTAAAGCATGGCAACAGTAGAGAGAGGAAAAGAGTTTTTAACTTTTTCCCTTCTCTTCTCCTCTCTTCTTGTTTTAATAGAGTGGTGTGTGTGTGTGGGTGGGTGGGTGTAATGAAAGTTTTTAGCACGTGGCACATCTGTTTCTTTTGAATTTTCCTCTGTCGTCCCAGTTCAGTCCCCGACACACGCAGTCCCTGTCAAAATGTTATTGTACTCTTCAATACTTTTTAATCCCTCCACCCTCACACACACACGCACACACACGTTCTCATTGAAACTATGTGAAATGCAAAAATTCCATGTTCCTATTTTTCATCTTTGATTGGATGCCCTTAGTCATTTATTTCGAAGCAAAAAAATTTCTTTCATTGAATCCCATTGCTAAATAGTCGGCATAAATTTTGAAGAAACTGAATTTAAATTTGCAATTTAAATTTCAAAAAAAGAATTCCACAAAACTGGAACATTTTTAAAAAATAAAGTCTCCACTAAAAATGATTATAATAAACAGACAGGGGAAGGGAGGACAGCGTACATTCAAAAAGTGTGTGTGTGTGTCCCGGCTTGACTAAACTTTCTCTCTTTTTCTCCAAACCAACACATGCACATTCTGTCATTTCGGTTTCCCCCATGCAGTCAAAGAGAGTGGGAGAGAGGGTGTGTGTGGGTAGAGAGGAGAAAGCGTATAATAATTTTTCCCAACGTATTTAATTTAAATTTAAAATGTGTGTCTGAGAGAGGGAGAGAGAGAAGTGGGGGAGGAGAGGAATATTGTGTGTGTCGTGTGGTAAGAGCGAAATAAGGGGAAAGTGTATTTGAAAGGTTCTCAGTGTACAGTTAATATAAATTTTCCCTTTACATATTAGATCGACTAACGTTGGGAAGGGGGACGGGAGAGAGAGTGAGAGAAGGTCTTTTTTGGGTTATTATTACTCAGCAGGGCTGACTGTGGCTTTGAGCCTCAGTCATAGTCATGGGATGACGAGGCCGGGGACTTTCTCTCCGACGAGAGAAAGAGAGGGGTGGAGAAAAGGGCCTCCGACCACGCTAACCAAAGCGACATGCAAAATAGATGGAAAGTGTTGGTCTTGTTTTATGCTTCCTATAATTCCCATAATATAAAATAGCAGACACTGCCACAGCCACACACACACTCTCTCTCTTTCTGTACTCTTCTCCTTGTGCAGAGAATACCATAGTGACAGTCTGTTGGACGGTTGGTGGTTCTTCCAATCCCATCACCAGCTGGAAAACCACTATGCGATGCCATGCCATGCTGTCCGTATGTCCCCCGTCCTCCATCTCCAGAGCCTCCAGAACTTGTTATACATTATCAAGGAGGGAGTAGTCAGGGGGCCGTGAAATGTGCTTCGGTATGTCATTGTCATTATTGTCTATCATTCTCTCTCTCCTTTCCCTGTCTCTCTCCCTCTCACAAAGTCCTATGGTCAGTGTAGTTGTAAGGGCTTATAATATTCACACTCTCTTTTCAAAAGCCCCCCTCCCTCACTTTTCCATAGGTAATTCCATCTCCTACTCTAACTCTCTGCAGAACTCGTGTACTGGGGGGAACGAATGCATGTGGGTTGAATCTAAATTGCTGTCGACCATGTGAGAGAGAGAAAGAGAGAGAGAGTGGGGGAAAGGCTGAAGTATGGCTGGCTTTTCCCCTTTGTCTCTCTCTCACTCAATTGTTCTATTTATACAAGTAATCTGCAAGGTACAGATTTTCACATGTGAATTTACACTCTTCCAAAAACAAAATTTTCCCCACACACACATACAGAGAGAGAGGAGAGAGAGTGACACTTTCTCTTGCTCTTTGTCAACTGCGGGCAATGCACTAGTCAGTCTCTCCCTCCCTATTTTATATCGACTTTTGACTTTCTCCATACCCACCACACTCACACACACTCTCTCTCTGTCCTCTCTTTGCTCAGAGAAAAGAGTCTCCATGGAACTTTGGGGTGAGAGTGGGAAAACCACAAAATAGCAACAAGAATCTTTCTCCATAAATTCTGAATGAATTCACTTCACAGAATAAATACTACGACCATTTTCTCTACAGTTTCTCCTTCAACCTCCTCCCCACATTTACTCACCCTCTTTTTAGGTGGGGTGAGTGTGTTATGTACTGACTGCTAATAAAGTCTGACTACCCAAAACATGTACAGACACAGACACTCAAAGAGACACACACAGGGAATTTTCGATTAGTCGATGAATATCATCAAATTTTACAATTTCTCAGTCACCACATCATTTGTCACCATTTTCATCCGTGAAAGTTTGTACGGGGATGACGAAAGAGGAGAAGGATGCTGTGAAATCAGACAAAAATGAAATGTAGGGTTGTCAACCTACAGGATTTGTTTTGACTGCGGTCCTCCTGATTTACAATTTCGGATTTCCTGGCATACTACCAGAATGGGGAGTCTGTCAAAAGTTTTTGTTTTCCATTCTATTCAGAGAAATGAAAAGCGGAGGCGGCAGTAGTTATATGTTTGATTGGAAATTGGGGAAAAGGGAAAAAATTAGACTTACAGTGTAATTACATTGTTCAAGAATAGAATTTGTACCGATTTTTTGAAAACAAACCACAACACAAGTTAATCACAGGTCAAGTCTGAGAGAATGTCATCATCGTCTTGTATATTTAATTGAGATTCAGAGGATAACGAGTAACAGAAGTCGGAGAGCAAATCTTCCTTTTTGTTCACCCGTAATCGAGGCGTGTAATGGACATGAAAGTGGAGAAAGTAAGAGAGAAAGGGAAAAAGTGGGGGAGGGGGAGATTCTGGGAAGTGATAATTTCAAAAAATCTTGATTTTATCTCCAGGGAACCCTTTGAAATGAGAGGAGAGAGAAGGAGTGGGAGGGGAGGGGGGGGGGGTTGAATGGATAGAAATGTAATAAGCGACATGTCTCCCCTTTTTGAAAAGCCAAGAAGGAATTGTCCCTTGTCTTGTCTCTCTCTCTTTAGTCCATCAGACTAAGAAGAAGAGCCCCAATCCACTGCTCGTCCAAGTAGACTAAAAGGGATTTGTCTCGACTCGCTGATTTTTCCCCTCTCTCTTTCTTTGTTACGTATAGAGATGTCCAGGCTCTTCCACAGTCAACCGTCCACTACTTTCTTTGATTTTCTTCTACCTCAACCTCCTCCACAGTTTTATTCTTCCAATCAGATCATTCATTCGTTGTAATTTTTCTCATTCTCTCTCTCTCGACTACCCGGAACAATTTAGTCTCACGTCCTCTCCCCCCTTTTCTTCTCCACAGAAAGTCAAGTATAGTAGAGCAAACGTCATTCAGGATTTTTATTTTATTACTTTCCTCTGTCTTTGCGTCCTTCCTCCATACTTGATACTTTCCTTCTTGAAACTATACTTGTCTGTGTGAGAAGATCGGAGAAAGCATCTTTGGTTGTACATGCAACAGCTGCAAATATACACACTCTCCTCACTCGCAAATATCGGTCGAGGGAGAGAGAGATCCATCTATTTAAATAGCAAATTGCATTTCACAATTTTTTCCTTCTTATTCCCCACTTCTTGGTTTACTCCTCTCAAAATGTTGACTCTTACGAGACTCACAAGAGAGAGAGAAAGGGGCAGAAGAGGGCCATGATGCAAAGTGAAAGCAGAAAAGGAAAATGCAATGGAATGGTTTGCAAAAAAAACAAGGATGAGAGTGGACCGAATGACATGCTATTTTTCAAGCATGAAACAATTTTTTAGCAATCCTCCTCCCCATTGCTTCCTCCTTGTCTATTCATTCTATTCTGGTGTATGTAATGTATGTATATATACATTAGTTACACAGTGTACACTGTAGAGTGTGTAGAGGATTCCGAGTAAATGTAAAACCACACACACACACAACCTACACACACAGTACAGTTTGGAAGATAAAAGGAATGGGGGAAAGAGTCCGTGAAGAAGAGAGTATCCGTAATCCAGAATGGGAAGTACCATGCCCCCCTCTACCCATACACACTCCACATAGTGAAAGTGGAGGATCAGAGAAAAAAAGAATTTGGAGGAAAAGACAAAGAAGAAAAGAGTGTTGTAGTTACTCTTGTATAAATTGTCGGTGGATGGAAAGAATCCCGTCTTGTTAAATTCAAGAGTTCCCTCATCGATCTGTCTACACACACACAGAGAGTGAAGTAGGATCTACTGAGAGAGAGAGAGGGAGAGAGGAAAAAACAGTCAAACTGATTTTGCCCTATATGTTTGTGAGTGTGTACAATACGCTTACTTAAATACAAAAAAAAAAAGGGAATCCTCCTCACATTTATTCTTCTTTCTCGCTGAACCGTTAGGCACACACAAAAAGCCATCCTCCTCCCATGTCTCTTGTTCCCAGGTAAAGCCAATGCCTTTCCCCCACTTTCGCTTTCATTCTTTATTTTTGTCTTGGTTAGATTTGGAGAAGGCAGATATTTTCTGCGTGGTGTGTACAGGAAGTGATACACGCACATTTTAGAATTAATTCTCTTCTCCCCGGAAACCATTGTAAATCTTGAGAGAGAGAGAGAAAGAGAAAGAAATTTAAAATTCTAAAATTCTGTATGGTGGATTCCCCAGCAATTTAAACCCAAAACACATTAGCGATGATACATGGAATTTGTGTGGGCTGAGTGAAAGTGTGGAGAAAGGAAACTGTGAGCAATTAGAAATTATTGAGAATATTCTGTCTTGTTTTACGAGGAGAGGAGGAAGTGAAAGTAAAATTAAAAGCTGTTGCTGCACTATAGCGTACACTTCCCACATTTGTTTATACCTACAAACAAACACACATCTTTGTACAGTTTGTACGTGACTATAGTACTTTTTTAATGAGGACGATGACAGGAAGAACAAGAAGATGATAGAAATTTCTCCTCCCTTCTCCACACACACAATCCACACTCACTCCCACTCTTTCTATTTAGCAAGGAGTATGGAGGAGACAGGGATAAGAGAGAGAGGAGGATGATGCATGTAAAATGTGGAAAGTTTAAGGTGGAAAGTTTTGCCACTTGCTTTCTCCTTGTCTGTTGTCTGTTCTATTGTATCCCGTGTGGATTTCCTCATAGCTGCTTATTTAGTGCTGAGTGTTGAGTAATTTAGATTACCAGACCAGTAGTAAAAGATAATGTAGTGGACTCCCCTCCTCTCACCCTCTCATCTTCAATGTTGATGTTGGGAGGTGTGTGCGTGTGTGTGTGTGCGGAGGGGGATTCTTCATATCAGAATGATGTTGAGGATGCATAGAATGAGAGTGTTGGGGCGTGTAATAAGTTGTGTGTGTATGAATAGACTTTCTCCCTCTCCCTTTCACTTTCATTCTATCCACAATACTTTGTATATCCAGAGCAGACTAGCAGAGCAGAGCATAAGGCAAGAGGCTAGGATCTCATAACATTATAACTGAAAATTGTGAACTACAAGTGCCGTTATTTATACGTAGTTTGTCCATAGAACACAAACAGAGTACTAGGAGCATATGTACACACACACACAAGTACACACGCAGTGTACAGTGAAAAGAGAGGATGGAAAAGGGATGGAAAGTGTTGGCCACTGCTGTGAGACTCTGTAGGAGGGTAATTCGGTGGGAGTGTGAGAGTGAGACTCAAAAAATGAAAATGAATGTCTAGTTACGGTCTATGCCATACTCTATGTACTAGTTACAGCTTTTTTCATGTATCTACTATTTAATTCACCCCGTGGTTTGCTTCCTCCTCTTCCCCTCCCTCCTTTCCCTCCTTATTTTAAAAGGAAAGACTGGGCTTTCTCTTCCCCTGCCAAAAAAGAACTTGACACAACTTTCCCCTGTACCAATCCAATCCTTCCGTAACGAACCACACGCACCAAGGCTGTGTGTGTGTGTGTGTAAGAGTGACTCTGGGTAGTTCAAGACAGGAAGAACAGCATCTTATATTTTATATATGGAAGAGACTATATTTATGAATTCAGGTTTAGCTATAGTGTAAAGTTTCAAATTTCCAAAAAATATCTTCCATCCTTTCCCACTTTTATTCTTAGCCTCTCTTTCTCTTTTGGGAAATACATGTATAAAATATATCTGGGATTATTCCTAGTGTATCTTATAACACTTATACCAGCTCTCTTTCTCTCTATTTTTATATGGAGAAAATGTGTAGTTGGAAATCTTACACACAAACTCACACACACTCTCTTTCTCTCTCACCTTGATGTTGAGCTGGAAGAAAACTTTTTCCCTTTTCCATCGGTGGTTTTTAGAGGGAGGGAGGAAAAGGGGAGAGGGGATATGGGATTGAGAGAGCGGGTGGACTGGGTTATGGTGGGACCGTAAATCTCAATAATTCCAGGCGCATTCCTCAATTCGTCTTCATTAAAGAAGGGATTAACGACCAGCGAGGGAGGGAAGGGAGTTAACCTTACACACACTTCCCCAAATGTTGGATGGTTATTTAACTCCCTAGTTAAGCATTTCTTTCACACTCTCCCCCCTCCATCCATCCATGCATTCTACATTATGTACGTATGAATGTACTTTCTCCTCTCTCTCCTTTCCCCTATCCCGTATAGGTAATAATATAATAGAATGTGTGAGAGACTGAGTCCGACTTGCCATTAATCTTCATGCTCCTCTTCATTAACATCATCTTGTACAATTTTAATTAGCATTTGTACACAAATTAAACCTTTGATAATCTAATTCTCTCCATCTCGTAAAAAAGATCTGCTGACAAAAGGCAGGAAAAAACTCATTACGATGATGTCATAATGTGAAAAATATATCCTCACGACTAATATCAGGAAATATTTTCGCAAAAAAACTTGTCGCAAGTCGTATATTGTTATTAGTCAAGTGCAAAAAATCTTGAGAAAGTTCCAGCAAAATTCGAATTATTTGATTAATTTAGAATTGAAAAGTAATCCTGTTCTTTTTTTTACTTTCCAGGTGTGTGAGAACAACTTTCTCTGGTGGTAAGGAAGGAGGGGAAAAGGAGGTGCAAGAAATTTATGCAGAATTTTCCTTTCTACTCTCCACCTCACTTTCTCCTTGTACTCGTGATGATGTTGAATGGACTGAATTTGAAGATGAGGAGGAGCGTGAAATCAAAACTCTGAGTATAAAGAAAAGAGAGGCTCAACTGAGAAGAAGGGAGAAAGTTGATAAAGGAGAGCTGGTGGTGGTGATTGCTGGGAAAGACGGACGGACGGTTGGGAAAATTTGAAAGAAGACGAAAGACGAGAAGAAGGGAAAAGGAAAAGAAAAGGGAGTCAAGATTGAGAAAAAATAAGAAAGGAAGAGGGGGAGAGACTATCAATAATATTAGCCTGAGGATGAGTAGTCTTCTTCTTATTCCTTCCGCCAATCTAGGCTGGAGCTACGCCTATCGATCAACTTTATGGAGAAATATCATTTTCCTCCTCAGCTTCCTGGTAACAGGTGAGTCAAAATGGGTAGAGAGGAAAGAAAGATAGACACTTGCTCTCCTCCTCCATCACTTCTCATTCCCCTCCATTGACTCATATGCAAAGGAGAAAAACAGCCGGCTTCCCTCTCTCCTCCTTTATCCTCCCATTTTTCTTTGCAAAAAAGCCGAGACCCACACAAAGCACAAAGGTGTTCTCCTACAAAAAAACTAAAACTCCCCCACTCTACATTCCCTTACCTCAGAAACTTTGTTTTTTCTGCGGTTAGCTCGAGGCAAAAAAATTTGCACATTTTTTTCTGTCTCTATTTCTCTTTTTATTTCAAAATCCAAACAAAAACGGATCCTCAAACAAAATTGAAGTCAAAGTTTTGTGAACGAACAAATACAGGATTTTCTCCTCTTTAAAATCCTCAGTTCGAAACAAAGGAGAAGGGGATTTTCTTAATTAGGTAAATTACAAAAGAGGAAGGATTTTAAAAAAAGAGAAAGGATTTTTGCACCTTTTAAATATATGTACGTCTACTACATGTAAAGGGCGGGGGGAGAGTGTACATGTGTATGAAAATGTCAAATTAAAATTAATGGAAGGAATAAGGAAATAGTGGGGGACGGAGAAAGCTCAGGATAATACAGACTCCCTTCTTCCAAGAACCAATATTTGGCCAGGGAAAGTCAAAAAAAGTTTGGTGTGATGGGGAACTTGTGGTGAAGAACGGGGAGAGAGATGGAGAGATGCTTTGTCGAAAAAGACCAGTGGGTTATTGGGATTCAGTGTTTACATTGCACAAAACCAAAGACGACTAACATGAAGGGAAGGAGGGAGGAGAGGAATGGAAGGGGAAAGAGAAAGGAGGGGAGTAAGTGAAGCGTAAAACCGAAAGCCAAGAAAACGAAGCGTGTGAAAATCCCGAGTCGAGGATATAAATTCACTGAGTGCAAATATCCCCAGGGGTGGAGAATAACATTTTTAACGAGCCCTATATACTCACGTGTGTGTTCTGTACTTACATCTACATCTGTACTATACGTGAACGAGTGAGTGTGTGTGTGTGTGGTCCGGGGGAGAAGCAAGTCGAGCTGGGAGATGAAAATATTACTCATTATCATAAGATGAGAGAAAGAGATCTGATTATATCCTCCCGATTCTTCTCCTCTTCATGCCTCCTTAATCATTCCCATTACTCCCGAGCAACCCTGTCAAATGGGTCTGAGAAATGAGAGGATTTTAGGAAAATTGCATCCTCCTCCTCCTCCCCGCTTTCTCTCTCTCAATATTTCCAATCACCCCCAGGCTATGGGTTTCCTCTGTGGATCATCTCAAAAACTTTCACTTTCTCTCCAACTTCCTGTCGCTCCTCTCCTCCTCCCTCTCTCTCCTTTCTGTCCATCAAAAGTGACATGACAATTCCCAGACTTGGGACGAAAGGACAGACGAAGATACTTATTGATTTTCCCCTATATTTTTATACGTCAGCTTAAAATATACAATTATTTTTAGGACCATCTCACTGTCATCCTTCCATGGCCTCCTCCTTTTCGTGCTGGGCATAAAAAGGGAATTTTAAACCCATATTTATATGGTGTATACGGGGACGAGTGTGTGCGTGTGTGGATAGGGAACACTGTGAAGTGACGGGGAAAGTTTCCCTGGTTTGGCTGTACTCTGCCGAGACTAGGATAGTTGAAGAAATTGTGAGAGAGAAGTTTGTAGAAATTTGAAAATGGAGTTTTTGAATGTACAGAGTGTGAGTTTTTGATTAAGACGACGATGAAAGTGAAAAGGGAAGAGGAGGGAAGGGTGGAGGGGGTGGGTAAGAGGAGGAGGAATGGAATAGGAGAGAAAGTTTTCCGATTCGAATGAAATATGAAATATTTCTTCATCTATCCTGTCCACAAGTTGAGTTAAGAGCTTCTCTTTTGCAATTAATGCTGGATGAATAGATCTCTCTTCCCCTGTGTGTGTGTGTGTGTCTGGCTGTGTGTACGTATAAAATAATATTATATTGTAGTTGAAACAGCTGCTCTCCATGTTTTTATTTTAGCACACAGCCCTCTCTCACCCAAATCTAACTCCGTCCGGACTCACGGTTTGTGTGTGTGTGTGTCGCCGATATATTCATTTGAGACTCTCTGAGTATTACTCATAAATTGAAGGATATAAAAAATAGGGCTTGTAGTCTGAGGATATATGTTTATTATACGTGTCAATGCGTTTTTCCTCTCTACTTTCTCCCGCAGTCATTTTGTGTAGAAAATTAGGCTGCACTTTACAATCAAGACTTCCACACTTCCAGCACAACTGTTTTTCTCAAGAAATTTAAATGGACAACCATTCCACTTCACCTCTTTCTCAATGAGGAGAGTTTTGTACAGGGAAATCCACTTTTTTGCAAAAAATGTCTGCAAAAAATATTCATTTTTATTCATAATAAACTGAAATAAATCAACTCTACATTCCTTCCTGATGACTTTTTGTCCAAAACATAGATCTTCCAAACTGCAACTTGCACTCTCGTACAAACTCCACGTAAAGGAAATAGAGAGGGAGTAAAAGAAATTTTGTTTTGAAATTGGGTTAATTCTCAATTAACTTTTATGACTAGCTAATGGCTTTCTCTTTCCTTCTCACTTTCCCTTTACTCTCTCTCTTAGTTTCCCTGAGTTTCTTTTGAGACTGTCAAGGGAGGGGAACAATAAAATTAAAAAAGTTTTGTTTCTCTTTTTTCCTCTCCCTTAATTTAAGAGACAATTAAAATTCCACTGACAATCTCTTCTACTCCTCCTCCTTCTTATTTTATTTTATTTGAAAAGGGAGTCAAATTACAGCTAATTTGAAATCAAAACAAGATTTTTTAAAATTACTGTTTAACATGCAACGATTCCAGGACAGTCAATATTCTCTTCAACTACGATGTAAAGAGTGTAGTAAGAGTTATGCAAAAAAGAAGTATGCATTAAAAGGATTGTTTTTCTCTCTTTTTATTTTGCAAAAATGCATTTGTGAATGTGCAGTACAAAAAAATTATTTCCAGACAAAAAGCCGTCAGAACCAGAGACCCATTATTCGAGTTGTGAGTAAATTTTGAACACAAGAGAAAAAAGTTGGGGAAAACGGAAATGACCTGCCTGTGTGACCCTTCTCTTTTTATTGTACCTGGATATATTGTTAATAGAAAAAAGTGTACACGAGACACACACGCGGAAAAAGAAAGAGGACTTTAGAATGTAAAATATAAGAGATTTCCCTTCTTATACTCTCAAGTCCTTGGGCAAGAGAGAAAGTAGGGGAGAGAAAGTGGAGAAAGAGGGGAGAGAAGCAATCTTCAGTTGTTCTAGAGAGAGTAGCATTAAGTCTTTCCACCGCCGCTGAAATGACTTTCGTATTATTCCACAAGGCTTCCTCTGATTAAGCTTACGAGCCCCCTCTTCTCCTCTATCCTCAAAAAAATCCAACTTTCCCTACCCACTCTCTCTCTCTCTTTCTCCTTTCCGTTTTTGATGACGCACAATGAGCCATTTATTCATATACTTTCCTCCTTCCTTCCTTTCTTCCTCCTTCCCCAAGATGTTGAGTCTCCCATACAAAAGTGTAGCATTGTATCAATATCCTCTCTCCCTCTACACATTTCTGAACTTGTAGCTCAACTCTACTACTTCTACTTCCCTATCTCCTCCACTCTTCCCCCTTGTACTTTTTTTCTATGCATCTTAATTCGCATGTATAATATTCTGAAAGCCACACACACAAAACGCTCACAGTCCTTTCTCAACTCTTGAAACTCATTTCCTATATCTTTATTTCTTGCTGTCGCATCATCCACCCTCTTTTACGTTTTTTCTCTCCTCTTCTCTCTATTTAAGAGATGGAAGAGGGAGTGAGTATAAGTTGTCAGTTGCAATTGTATGCAAAAAAACCTAATCCTCCTTCAAATTATGTAACTTTCTCTCTCCCCTTCCTTCTTTCTAGTCCTCCATTCTTAGTCTACTTTCTCCATCCTCCGCCCTGAATGCAGTGGGTAATCTTTTCTCCCAGACACAATTTCTTCCTCGTTACAATTTCACATTTCAATAATAACCTTTAACTCCCTTCTGATATAATCAAACTCCTAACCAAAGTTATACAACTATTGTCAGGCTGAAAATGTGTATTTAATTAAAAGTGAAACTTGTATCTCTGGTATTTTGAGGCTACATGGAAAATCAATATCAAAATTCGAATTCCAGTCAAACTATTGACAGACACGGAAGTGTGTGTGTGGAATAAAGAGATAGGAAGATATTTCCAACCTGGATAGAATATGTTTTGTACACGCACACCCCCCACACACTATGCTCTATGCTTGATACACACCCTTCAAGTTGACTCTGTCAAGTTGACATTATGGGGGAGGCAAGAGGCGGAGATGAGTAAAAAAATAGGAGATGGGTATACAGTTTGTCGTTTTTCTCCATAGGAAAATTTGCATAAGTCACGAATTTCCTCCACAAAAAAGGAGGTGGATGTTGAGGAGAAAGTAAAGTACCGTCATTATGTACTGCATGTAGATATATAGGGAAGAGAGGAGAGGAGGAAAAGAATTTCACAATGTTTTTAAATGGTGGACTCGAACTGAAAGGAAGGGAAGTATCGAGTGTGTGTGTGTGAAGGGAGAGAGGGAGAGAGGAAGGAAGTATTTTAATATAATATTATGGAAGGGATAGAGTGTACAGTGGAGTGTGATACAATCTAAGGTAATGAGAAGCGACAAAATCATGTAATAAAATTGAAGTTAATTTGGGAGCCTTTCAATGAAATTTTGTTAAGTATACAAGAAGAGCCCCGACGAGTCACACTCTCACACACACACACAAACACGCAGGGAGAGAGAAAGACTAGAGAGGGTTTTTGGCACATTGTGTCGTCACGGCATCACATGCTAAGCCTCTTAATCCTGTCACGCAAACCAAAACGAATAGAAAACAAGCTGAAATGCTCCCCCTTCCTCTCTGGCTTTAGCCAAGACTCCATATAATTCTGTATGTACGAGCAAAAGATTAAAGTTTTGTCACTCTAAGCCTTTTCAGAGACTCCACTGTGTGGTTTTTCACTCTCCTCACCAATCCCCCTCCCATCTCCCCATTTAACCCTCCCTCCTCCTCCCTCCTCCCTTCGTATGTCTACAACGTATACTCTGCAGTTTAAAAATAATTTCAATTTATTTTTCCCTCTTTTGTAATTTTCCATTAAAATTTCATCTGCATTATTCCCTCCGCCTCCTCCCTACCTTCTTTCCCTTGTCATGTGTGTCGTGAGGAAAAAAGAGGAGAGCTAAGAGACTTGACATGTCAAGTCAAGAGTGAAAAAAAGAGCATTAATGCTGTGTGTGTGGGAGGAGGCTGGTTGCTTTGTTGGAATTAACTGTAAAGTTCATTGTGCTCCCCGTCCCATGTTTTTCAATAGACATGACACACACACACTCACAACTACAGTTGGGGAAGTCTCAACGGTATAGCTAAGGAAAAATAAAGAAAAGAGAGAGAGAGGAGGAGAACTGAGATAAGACCCAATCGCTGTTATTTTCAGAGGAGGAAAGAGCTTAGGCGTGGAGTAGACTAGAGGAGAGTAGCGAGGAGAGAGTATACGATTTACTTTGGGATCTTTGATTTGTGAGCTTACAACACACAGTTGAGAGGACAGAGAATTTCTTGGCCATTGTGATTGTCCTCTATTGGCATTATTTGACTAGAGCCGTAAAGTTTTATTGCGTCAGCTTTGAGCTTTCAGAGGACTGTCGTTGTGTGCCTGCGTTTGGGCCTGTGTGTAGCATGGACAAGCTTTTTTGGATTTGGATTATATCGAGAGCTATACTTGTACTCTATATCTGTTCAATACTTCTCTCTCTGTGTGGAGGGAAGGTACACAAAAGTCTGAAGGTATACCTATAAATATATGGAGAGGAGAAAGCGAAGATGCTGGGAGAAAAGGAGGGCAGAACGGGAGAGGATGAGAGTGAAAACGAGAGAGAGAGAGGACTTAAGTTTGCAATTCTTTTTCAGAATAAAAGAAGGGTAGAGGACTGAGGAGAAGGGAGGAAAGGGAAAGTCAAGGCAAAGGAGAAAGTCTTGTATTGGTGGGAGTACATGTGTTTGTGTGATGGAGCAAGGAATATCGCACATTTTTATATCATATCCTGTGGAGGAGACGGGAATCCAGTCTACACACACACGCACACATCCACATATGGTTATGGATATACACATGCAAATAATGATAAGAGTGAAAAGAGGCGACATTCTGTTTTGTTGTAGATCGACAATCTACATACGTAGATGGATGGATAGAAGGGAAGTTGGAGGAGAAGGGAGAGGCACAATGCGATTTTTAGAGACTGGAGTTAATGCTCCAGTCTAATGTCGTGGACCACAGTGGTTTTCGATTAGATGAATTGCTCTCCCTTCGACACTGATTGATCGATGCCTTTCCTCTCTTTTCTATATCTACTTCTCTGTCTGTAGGTAAGGCTCGAGACAAGTAGAATCAAGAATCACAACCCATGGAAAAGACACACAGGGAGGGGAGGGTGGGTGAAAGCGCGTCTCTCTTTATCTTCAGAATTCCGATTCTTACTTTCTCCTCCTCTCTCTGTTTCCAAAATACATGAATCCACCATCGGAGAACTCAACTTGTTCTCTCTACACTCACTCACTCTCACAAACACTTTCTCTTTACTACTACTTTGGCTACATTCTTATCAGCTTGTGATCGATGGACTTAACCTTTAGATTAATCCTTATGCATCCTCCCCCAGCTTTTATCCTCCTCCTCTCCTATCAACTGATGTGCTGTTGTGTGTGTGGTTGCCATCCCCGAGACTGTCACAATCCCAATTTTGGCTTTATTTCTGTATCTCATAAATAAGGATAAATTTACCCGTCGAGAAGTAAACTTTGAATTTATTTTTTGAGATGAAAGTTGAAGTGAAGAAAATGTGGAGAAAATTTTATGTACATTTTAAGCTAAATGATAATTTCAAGAAAAATATATATTATATATTTGAATAAAATTTATCACACACACTCCACATTTCTGTTGTTGAAAGTCAACAACTTTCTCTCACTTTGTCTGTCCTCTCTATTCTATGTATTTTAACAATTTGCAAGTCAATCGAGAGTGGGATGAGGATCAAAGAGACGAGAGTATAATGTGACTAGGAGGAGGGAAGTGGGGACATTGCTTTGAAGAGCAAAAACTGATTCTACTGAACACAAATCTATAGGCTGTATACATAAAGAGAGAGAGAAAGAAAGTCTCATAGCTTTTCCCTCTTCTCCCTGTCTCCCATATTTTAGCTGTCTTCCTTACTTTCCTTTCACTTTTCTTTTTTTTGCAACTTTTTCTCCTTGTGCCGCTGTCTTGCTTTCTTCTTCTCCTCCGGCTCATTGCATTGACTTGCACTGGCATTGCATTGTTGAAAACGGAGGAGGTTGGAGTCAGTGGGGTTTCCTCAGAATAAATATGAAATGCTCAACCATTACACTCCACGGTTGATACATTAAGACTTACAGGGGATTTCTCCTCCTTCTCTTCCTCTCTGAGATGGAAACCCTATCACACACACTACATCTACTACGCCGTATAATAACGTACATAACGTATAGATTCTGAGATTTTCTCTCAAATGTTGCACTCTACATGCTGACACATTATATATAGCCTGTAATACAATCCTCCTGGAGAAAGAGAAAGGGAGAATGGAATGCACTTGTTTACGCTCTTAAGCTGACTCTAAAGTAGAGCCTCGGGATTTCCCAGATTTCCTGAATAACTTATTTTGACTTTATCCTCAATATCAATCCGTGAGAATAGCGTTAGTGTCAGTCTCTCACAAAATTTTATTTTTACCACCCTCGCTCTCCACCTTTCTTCTATTTTATAAGCGGAGGAAAAGGAAAATACTAAAAAAAGGTTGTGACAAAAATTGTATTCTCAATAAAAACAGTCGAGTGGAAAATTTCTTGCAATCTAGACTTTGGATTAATAAGCCTACTTAATAAACTCAACGAGAAAGAGAGAGAAAGTAGTGAAAGTACTTAAAAACTTGTTACAACTTGCTTTCTCTCAAACAAACTCCCAAACTGCACAAAGTACAATGACCTGTCATCATCATCCGCCGACTATTATCCACATCGGCAATAATTTGTATTGATCCAACGGGATTTTTCTTGTTCTTTAAGCTCCTGACCTCCTCCTCCTCCATCTCCTCCCATCGCTAGTAAAAAAAGCTTTTAGTAAAATCCGTTCAGTCTGGAGCCTTCACTCTGTACTTTGTTCAGTGTTCTGGATTTCTGGGGGTGAAAAGAAAAGGGAAGAAAAATGAAGAGAGAGAGACTTTACAGCTGAGAATATATGGGAGCTATGTGTCTTTATTATTATTTATTTCTATGCTAATAATGTTCTGTTTAATGTGTTTGAGGAAGGGAGAGGGAGGGACATTGAATAAATGGAATGTGAAGAGTCAGGTTGTTTGGTGTTGGTGATATGGATCAAGTTGTAAATTATAGAATATCCCGCCATGTACTTTCTCTTTTCTCCTCCACCCTATCCCTCTCCCTCTCTCTCTCTCTCTCTCTCTCTCGTTGACACTTTACATGGATGAATGTACGGAGGGGCTTGGTGGAAGGAACATATTAAGTTTAGGGACACAAGAATGAAAATCATTTGCATGGATCTCATGGATGAGTAATTCCATGCGGTTTTCTCTCCCCTCTTTCTCTGAGAGACTCCCTGCTGCTACCAGTGCATTGCTCATCTCTTCAAACTCAAGCTCAGTTCCAGTCCCAGCCTCAGCCAAACCAAATGTAAAGCCAATCCAGCCTCCACTATTATTATTATACAAGGAAAACCAGAACGTTCTCTCCCCCTCCTTCGACTGTGAAAAGCTTTGGATAAATAAGGTCTAATGTCCCTCCAACTCTAAATATGTGAATACAGAATGTACGTAAAGTGTAAGGACCACCGTGTCAAGGCACTGGCTTAGATAGGGAGAGTCGAGGGGTAAAGACCAGAGTGAGAGATGGAGAGAGGGTCATAACGGAAATTGGTGGTTTCAAGACAGTCTTTGCTTGTCTCAACAAATCCAATTTATCGGCGAGCAATATATTATACAAAATCATATGGACTACAATCTACACACACACACATCCAGACGTAGACAACTCTGTACTAGTCTGGAGGAGAATGTAAATACATAAGCACCCACTGTAGTAGAGGAGGATTGTGTTGTTCTGTTGTGAGATATTCATGTTGGGTCGACTTGAAACCACTTTGTTGTATTAAAGCCAAAGTAAGACTGTACAAGGATGAGGATTTTCCACCATGCAAATTTTCCATAGATGTAAATCTAGAGAGAGATAAGGGTGTATTGTATTCCGTTGTACACACATACAGAATGTGTGTGTGTGTGTGGATGGATAAAGTACAAAACAGGAGGAGGAGAGAGAGGGGTAATCCATTTAGTAGCTATTTTATCTCGAGGAAATTGACTGTGAAACTTCCACAGAAAGATGTTATACGATGGTATATGTAGGATATGCGTGTGTGTGTGTGGTTTAGCTTGATTCATTTTGCATTCTCCATTTTCTTCTCCAATTTTTGAGACTCTCTGAGTTTTCTCTTCTTTTTTAAAAAAATATTTTTTGTGGTCCGAGTGATGTGGTTGACAGGAGCAGAAGAGAAGCTCCTGTTCTGTGCTCCTGGCAGTGGTTTGAAATAGAATAGAATATTCAAACTCCCGTCAGTTGAATCCTCCTCTCTCTCTACCTCACCTCACATCCATCCTCGTCCTCCTCCTACTGATGTGTGTGTGTGTCGCCGGGCAAAAAGGAAGAGGAACAAAAGTGTCAGAGGGAAGAAGAGAGGAGAGAGACAAGGGAAGAGGAGTGAGGCTGCCAATTGGAAATCCTTTCAAAAGCTCAAATCTAATTGAAAATTATAAAAGGGCATTATACAAACATCTTCCATGATATGAGATTATGAAATTCTTAGCTTGCGTTTTTGCATAATTGTATTTTTGCTGTTTTTGGGTGTCACCTTTGGGTTAGGTCGTCACACCTTTTCCATCGCTTTATTTAAAAGTAGATGCGAAGTCAATAGCGAAAAAGGAGAGAATGAAGAAAGTTACGCAGCCGAACAACAACGAATACATGTTTATTTAACTAAAATGTGTGGCCAATTCAAAGTACAACAAAATAAACTAAATGTATGTATTAACAACAATATGTTGTAATATAAATACAATAATTATGGAATTCATAGAAAAAACAAGCCAAAATATCATGTCGTAAAATGTAAACATATTGTTCCACACATTTACATATTATTTCAAACTTATTTTCGTGGACATTTTTTTGGTACTCCAATTGCTGTCAAGTAGGTGGTAAAATCACCTCTGTTTAATTTCAGAGTATCAGCGACACTAGAACGATCTCCTCTCTTTTCAACACCTCCATTCCGTTGGATTCTCTCTTGGAATAGTTAAGTCCTTCTTCAAAATGACTTTTATCTCTATTTTTGTGATGAATTTGTTGTCGAGAAACTCCTACAGATGTCAAGAAGGTAGTAAAGTCTCCTCTGTCTAGTTTTAAACGGTTAGCGACAGCTGCACGATCCCCTCTCTTCTCTTGTCCACCGTTCTGTTTGATCCTTTGCTTCAACATTTTGAGAGCCTTACGACGAATCCACGGTCGGTTTGGAGCTTTTGGCCTGGACGTGCGATATTTTTTCAAATAGTCAGCAAAACTTGATTGTGGTACCCCAGCTTTCTCAGCAGCCCATGAGTCACGGTATTTTGGATCCTCCTTCAGTCCCTCATCCAAATATTTCTTAGCCAACTCGAGTAATTTGACATTAGCTATGACACACAAACAGTCAGAACAATTAAAGTCAAAATTGGGAAAATATTCAATTTAAATTAGTAGTAGTGTGTGTGTGTGTGTTTGTGTGTTTGTATGTACTTACTAGCAGATTTAGTAACAAAGGAAACTGGAGTAAAGTTAGCTTTATGACCCTTTTTCTTCCACCAAAGTCTTAATTTGACAGCATCATCATCGTCCAAATTGGAATTTTTGTATGTGAGAGACTCCTCCTCCATAGAATCACTTGATGAGCCTTCATCATCAGCTTCCTCCTCATCACCACTAGGATTCCAGTCTGCATCCTCATCATCCTCGTCATCAAAGTCATCCTCAACCTGACTTTCGTCATCTGAATTTGTACTATTAGTACTAGCACCACTACTACTGGATGTGTCAGAGTCTGTGTCACCCTGTACATACACAGAACATAATAATTAAGTACTATAATGTATGTGTGTGGATGAGAACAACAAATTTTATGGAATATCTTTTAAATATTTAAGAGTAAATTACTTGGTGATCACTACACAGCATAGGACGAGCCATGTGAGTTGTCTCTCCAGTCTCAATATCCTTTGACACTTGTATTTTCACTCCACTGATCTGATAAATACCACCAACTGGGGTTGAGAATGAAGTAGCTTTATCATTAGAAAGAGTCAAGTTTACCTGGAATGAGAATAATTCGAAATAAGTACTATACTCGTTGATAAATGACAGTATTACACTTGAACGATAATTCTTAACACTATTATTGGACTCACTGAATGTTTACTACGATCCACCAATTGAATATCACGAGCAGTCCATGGAGTCTTAGTCCAGAAATTAAACTTTTTGTAACACTCAGTAGAATTTGTCAGAATCCCTCGAATATCTGTAAATGCAGAACAACAAACATATTTGTCAATTTAAAAAAAAGTACAAAATCGTTTGTGAGTAGTAATTACAATTATTATTGTACGTACCAATACAACAACTCTTCTGAATATCTTTAATCTTGTCCAGGGGTGTAAATGAGTAAATTAAATCCATGGGAAGAGTCCCATCATCCTTCAAGGGAGTTATCTTTGATTGAGCATTTAAGTGAACCTCGTATTTATTCTTGAGAGGATGAAATCGTCGGTCGGGAGTAACCACTTCAAAATTTTCCAATGAGTAGACTCCTCTCACCTTTAAATAATAATAGTGAATCATTTGAATTAAATACTTGATGATTGTACTTTGAAATTCATGGGAATAATAAGTACATAGTAGTTGTACCTTCGTCTTATTGAATAACTCGATTCCCTTCTTTCCAAACCCAGTAATTCTGACTTGTGACTCTGACTGATTCTTGTCAATCCCAACAATTCTATTGAATTTCCAACAACGGTTTTGAGATGTTTGGAGCGGAGTCTTGAATACAGATCTCCAAATTATGATATCATTCCTGCATAAAATTTCACACACACATTCATTCATTTGTACATGTACAATACAAAGAGAAAAAAAATGATCAAAATATTGTACATGTAATTTTAAAACTAACCTGGACACTCTACGATCAGTCTTTGACCCTTTTGTCAACTTGGAAATCCGTCGGATCCTGGTTTGATCCACCCCAGCCGCATACTCCTCACGACTAAGTAATCCTGGAAATTATTTCATAAGATGATTAGTGTCAATAACAAAAGTCTTTGGAAAAAAACACACACAATTTCAGTCGTATTTGTACACAAATAGTAGTTACCTTTGGTTTCTCTGGTAACTCTTGACCTCTTCCCCCGTTCACAGCGACCCTTACTTCTATCTTTACCCATAATTTACAGGTCAATTGACAATATAAACAAGGTCAAATTGACTAGAACGACGATCGTTGCAAAGGACCTTAGTGAGCCTTGTTTAGTAGACGGAGATAAAGATGTGGTCCAGATAAATACTATTAAAAGATTATATTACAGTTGAAAATCTTGGGAAAAAAGTGAAAATTTTGACTCGCTTTAAAGTACTGCCAGTTGGCGGTGGTCGTGGAGCGCATCATTTAGGTGGTGGTGTGTGGATAAACATGAGTCAGTAGTTAGTAGTATCCAAAACTGTAAATATATTATATAAAACTCTCAACCTCTGTTCAAACTTGCAAGGCCTGGTCAGTAATGGGGTTTTTTGGTCTCAATCTGACCATCATAAATTGTAGATTAGTCTGAGAGTGTCGTTAGGGACAGCACGAAAAATTTTTTCTGCCATGTTTCTCAAAATATGGAAGGAATGGGTTAAAACTGCGAATTTTGTATAACGTCCATTTTATTCTGTTCAAACTTTGGTTGGAAGTTTCCTGGCATAGACAATCGTGTAGAGTTACTCTTCTAGTATACAATTATGAAATAAAATCCCATTTATCGTCAAATGTCAAATTACAGGGACAGAGAGGTAGTATGTGTCAGGAGACGTGTCTGACTCTTACTCACTTTCACCTTTCGGTTCTGGAGAGAGAGACAGGGACAGAGAGAGAGAGTGAAAGACTCCATGTTTCAATATTTCATTTTGGGAGGGCCGTAACTTAGTTTCATTGAGGTGGCACAATAAATCTGGAAGAGCTCAAAGGGCAAGAAGGTTCTGACTAGATGATATAACCTCTCCCTTCCTAATAATCTAATGTAGAGATACACACTCACAATCTTATTGATAAAGGCCAGACAAGGGTAGGAGAGAGAAGAGCTTCGTTGGGTTATTCAAGAAGCCCAAAGGATGAAGGGAACAAGTGACACACACAGACTATTCTATAATGTAGATTGTAAGGCTGATCATCATCCCCGCCTTTTCTTCTGGCTGTAAGGCAATTTTGCATTAAATTTTACAAGGATCTCGTTTATACAAGCAAATCTTCCCCTCTCATTGCTTTCATCTTTGAAATAGTCTTTGTACATTCATCTGTACAAGGATTAATAAAACCCGGCCGTTCTATTGAAACCAGGTCGAAACTGTCATGATTCCCAACTCCCTCCAACACGAATTCAATTATTTGTATTTCAAAGACTCCAGGTAATAAAATCCGGGAGGGAGGGAGATAAAATGGAATTTTTTACTAAGTGAGACGAATCTCCCGAAGTCGTTACGGTATGTCTGTGTGTGTTCTACATTTTAATTCAATGGGGAGGGATGAGCTGTATGGTGTGTGTGTCTATGTAGTGTATAGTGTGGTTTGATTACCTTCTCGGGGAATCTATACCTACTCTTGTATTAGAATACACACACACAATTTCGTTTAGGTTATGACCCCCTCCTCCTCTTTGTTTTTCTCCTTCATTTCACATCCATCTCTTTGTTCAGTTTTGAAGGAGGAGACAGAGACGAGGAGGAGGTGGAATGAGAGACTGTGAGCTTAAAATAAATAAATAGTAAAAGAGACTCTAGACCTAGGCTAAGAACACACACATAGGTAAACATCACGCAGACAGCACAACACACACACAGAAAGGAGACATACATACCTAAAGTGAAAATAATAGAACATTCAAGTAGAGCTAGGAAACTTTGGGGCGAAAAGGAGAAAGTGGAGTCAAAGCTGAGATAAGAAGTGGTGAGAAGAAGAGATTTGCAAACTGTGAACTCTCGCTTTCTCTCTTTACTCAAACAGACACACACGCTGTGATACAGACAAGCACAACTCTTCAGTTATACATGGATATACTATGGCTTGCGGGTGGTGGTGGTGTGTGGATAAACACGAGTCAGTAGTTAGTAGTATCCAAAACTGTCAATATATTATATTTATATAAAACTCTCTTCTCCTCCTATGCTCTTTTGTTTGATGTGAGGATAACGGGACCATACCATCACCACCTTTACTCTTTGTTCCCCTTTCCCCTCACTTTCTCTTTCTTTCTATTTTGTATCCTCTGCTGTAATAAAATATAATATTTCCATGCCACACACTTTCTCCCCTCTCACTTTCTCTCTTCTTCTCTCCTAGGATAATTTCACTTTCTTTCCAAATCACACTTTATTACCCCTATGTGTGTACTGTAATACGCTCCACATTCTTCATTCTCAAGAATGGCTGCAATGTTCCTTTCAACATTTACCCATGTCTCATACACGTGTGTGTGTGTGTGGATCCATCCTTATGTTTTCCCCCTCTTCCGTCTTTTTACTGTCTTACACTCGAATTGCTTCAAATGAAAACAACGAAACCTAACCCCTTCTCTCTCTTGTACTGTACATAGAACATTATGTTTGTTCCAACTTTTATGAACAAACATAACTCGAAAAAATAGCACACACACACACAGTACAGTTTTCATTTTGCATAGACTCGGAGAAATTTCATGAGACGGGGGATAGTGTAAATAAAAGGATGGGGGGAAGAAAGTACGGGTTTTATGACCACCCTTCGTAAGGAAAGCCACGATATCATGGAGGGTGGGTGGGTAGCTGGGATTACATAATATCGTGGACTAAATAACTGAACTAGAGTTACAGATTGTGGATAACTTTTGAGTGGGGAGAGGGAGGGAGGAGGTTAAGTAAACAAAATTTAGGCATTCAAGTTTTGAAGACTCAAAAAATTGTGGAGTCAAACTGGAGAAAGAGAAGGAGAAAGAGAAAATTGGGGTATTGATGGAGTGTGTTCAAGTTGAAGATTCGATTCGAGGACCAACAATCTTATTATTATTTAAATTGTACAAATAGTAGAGTTGGAGAAGAGCAAAGTTAGACTCATCTCGATGCTTAAGTTTTTCTCTCTCGCAGTTCTCTTGAGTACTGGATGAGGATGATGGAGGGAGAGGTTGAGAGACTCTTGAACAAAAGAGAATTTGATGAGCTTGTCAACAATTCTCTCCCTTCTCTCTCTCTATTGTACTACTTTACGTACAAAACTCTAATCCGTGACTCAATTGGAGTATCCATCCTCTTCACAAAACACTTTGGCTAGGCTGTGGAGCATTTCACTTGTGTACTTGTGTGCGTGTGTGTATTCTCCCAATTTTGTTAAACTCGAGGGTTTTGGGAGAGCAAACACAAATATTATAAACTAGCTTTATTTGGACAATTTTTTTGAGATGGAGGATTGTGTGTGTGTGGTCTCACACAATGGAAGCCCATTAAAATTTGAATTCGTGGATTTGCATTGGGATTCACTTTACAATATTTAGTTGATGTGTGTGTGTACGTTTTCGAACTGTAGAGGATTCTTAATGATTGATTATGTATTTGTGAATTGCAGGTTGTACAAGTCGGACTGGACTGTACGAGACGGAAGGACCGAATTTTTTCACACATGAACCCCCAATGCTTAATTACTTTACACATGACAAGGGACTGAGTCTTCACTGCAGTGCCCGTGGGTCCACAATTACCTGGATGAATGCTATGACTTTCGAACCGATTAGCAGCATCAATGGACTTCGCCAGATTCTCCTCAATGGCTCCATTTTTTATCCCCCTTTCAGCACCACTTTCTATCGCCCAGACGTTCACAACTCAACCATTTATGTGAGTTCTCTTGCTAAATTAACTTCTCATGTCGTTTTATCCAGGATTCCCACGAGCATGCTTCATTATCACATTACTAATTTTTAAAATTCTTGCATACAATTTGACTTTAAGTATATTTGAATTGAGTGAAAGTATGACAGTGAAAGCGACGCACAATTTAAACCGTAAATTATATTTTAAATTCCAGTGTGTGGCAAGTAATCCAGCGGGTCAAATTCGAAGTCGTGACATTCATATTAGAGCTGGTGAGTAAAAATCCCTCATTTCTTATTAAAAAATTCGGCATGATAATGCTTACTGAAATTTTGAAAGCTTTTAAAATAGGATTGTGTCAAAGTTGCCCAACGAAGAATTGCATACTTTTCGTCTTTTCTGGTCACACGAGTAAAAAATCCCTAATTGACTCGGAAGGGAGTACACTGGATATTGTGGCCTCACAAAAAAATTCACAATAGTGAAAATTTGAGGTGACAAGTGAAACAAACTTCACAATTACTTAGGCATAGTTTGGTGAGGTCTCCCCACCCCCCTTCACAAACTCACACACACTCTCACACGTCGATATCAGGGTATGAGAAGGACGGGGGGATAATTGGAATTTTTGTGGTGATGATGGTGGTGGTGTCGGCAGGGTCGTCTGTCTGTGTGCTGAGAGGGTGGGTGTGTGTGTTGGATTGGGATTGACATCCCCTCGGCCTACTAGTGTCATTGTCAAGTCGGTCGGAGGGAAAAGTATGGGTAGACAAGAATAAGGGATATGAGATGGATGGATGGAGAATGACATTTGACGAGGGTCGGGGAAATAATTTGCGGATGGCATGTGGATGCATTCACGGCAGCTCCTTCCCTCTTTCTCCTTCTCCTTTCCCCGTTTTTTTTGGACTTTCTCTTCCTCTCTCTCTCTCATGTTATTTCCTCATGTTCCAAGTATTTACTATGCATTTGCTGGATGAGGAGACAACAACATGAGATGAAAGGATGGCATACACACACACACAAACACACGAAGAGAGAGGAGGAAAGAGACAACGTCAATTTGAGAACAAGAATGAGGCTTAAGTAGAGTGTTCAGAGGAGCGTCAGACTCGAAACCAATAACGGTTCGTCTTGCGTTTCAACTCTCTCAGCGTTTAAGATCCTTCATCGATTTATTGTCAGACAGACAAGGAGGGAGGCAGGTATGTATGTAGTGCTTCCTATAATACCCCCCCCCCC
>WJFB01000932.1:0-42061 GCA_009870185.1 Pygmarrhopalites habei | reverse complement strand
ATCCGGCAAGAATCACCTTAAATGGTGACTCGACCGGGGAATCCTCGAAAGCGGTGAATTCGGTACCCTCAATTTTGTCAATTTTTTAAAAAAAAATTCAGTGTGTTGTTTTTTTTTTAAAAAAAACATTCATTACTGTGTGTGTTGTTGTTACTTATTTGTGTGTGCACTTTTTACAATTTGTAAAAGTGCCATTTGGGGTTTTCATCAATTTTTTGTAATTGAAGTTGGGGAAACAAATTACTCTAACCTTGCCCCAATAATCCTTGATTAGTTCTGGGATTAATTAATTAATACAACTTGGATTTCACAATAATTTTTTTTTCTTAAATTATGGCTTAATTTCATTTTTATCTTGTCTCCTACCCGCTCCTCATCACCATTAAACCTCAAGGAGAAAGCTTTTTTCAATCATGAATGATTTCTAAAACGTTATTCCAGTGCGTTTGGTGTGTATGATGAACTTGATGTAGAAATGTAATTTTAAAATCCTTTTAATAATTTTCACTGCAAAGGTCCTGGCTCCACCTGCTCAGCCTTTCTCCATCTAAAAATCTCTTTGTCGTCTTCAAAGCGTCCTCACCAAAATCGTAATGGATGAATGAATGATGAGAACCAGTTTGTTTAGTGGCGAGGTTTTGGAAGAGATGGACCAACAACAACTATTTTGTTCTTGTAAAAGAATCGGATTCATTTATAAACATTCGTATGTTTTCTACAACATATGAGCACATTCATACAAAATATTTAAAATAGTTATGCCCCTTCCAAACAAAACAACAAAAACACAAATGTTGTGTGACACTGCTCTACATTCCGGGTTAATACAGAAACAGAGATTAGTGTTTATTCCATATCATATGGTGTGAAACCCAATTAAAACATTCAGCATAAAATAAATTCATATCTTTAGTAATGGAGACTTCACTTTCATCCAGTTGTCATAAAATTGTCTACATATACTTTAGCAGTAATGTTTATATGATTTCACTTCCTTCATAAAAAAGGGTTCACATTGTGACAACTTTTTTAAAATAAATAACGGTGAAGACAAGGCGAGGAAATTCCAGGAATGCACCTGTAACATTTTACCTTTCAAAAGATGAAAACAATGTTTTATTCAAGTCTCTGAAAGTGTATCTCTGAATGATCGGGGAATGAAGGAAGTGAATCTTTTGCACTTTTGGCCTTTCATTTAAAAGCATACTGCATAATGACAAACAACAAATGAGAGTCATAATTTGCTATCCTGTGAAGCCACAATCCAGTTTGTTTGAGCAGATACAATGAATTTTCAGACTACTCTTTGTGCATTTTAAAAGTTGATTGCAGATTGTAGGAAAGGGACAGTTTATGACAATTGATCCAATAAATAAATTGCAAATTCAGCGAGACATAGTTCAGAGCTTTACTTTATTACTCTCATTATTCAAACATGTGATAAGTACAGGTGCATGTGAGTTTAATCTTAATTTCAGCAATGAATTTTGTATATGCGAAATGAATGGAATCCATAATTATTATTTTCAATATTATTATAAAATTGGTGAAACATAATTTCCTGGTTGATTTTGCATGAGTTTCTCCCTGGGGAGGGGGGAGGGGTTTGAAATAACAACAAATACCCACGCCGCCCCTACCCAGAAACGTTCCTCAGCTAATTCTTCTCTTCTGGAAGGTCAGTTAATCCTCGGGTCATCCATTGTACCCCCGTATCAGTGTATTTGTACCTGTAAAGGACAAGAGAAAATTGTTCATGTCAATTTTCAAGGGAACCAAAAAAACGGGTTGACAGGTGTTTTCTTTTTTTAAAAAAAGGATTCACAAAAACCTATAGTTCTCTGTCAAGGACAGTGTAAACTCTTAATTTTTATATATAAAAAACGAAAGGGATTTTCATGAGGAAAATCCAAGGGAAATTTCACAAAAATGTATACAAGCTTTCCGAGAAAAACTCTTTACGGAGTTGAGTACGACTCTTGAATCTCAACGACACAGAAGAAAATAGCCAAATCTTTTAAAACACTACAGGAAGAGTACTCTTTACGATTTTTCCATGATTGTGAGGGCGAATTCCAACGATTTTTTGACAAATTTTTCTAAAATGCGTGTGCAAATAATCCACAAAGAACTGGCGAGAACTGACAAAAATGTTTTTCATTTTACGCACTTCAACACTTCACTTGGTTAATAAAAACTTTTTCTTTTCGCAAAAATATTGCCAAACTTGAGATAATTGGACAGTGTACACTCGGAGTGGAAGGGAAGTAGGTAAGTTGAGAGGAAGAGAGAGAGAGACAGGAGGGCAGAGAGAGATGAAACAGACGGTGAGATGGTCAACAAAGAACTATAGTTTGAGTAACAAATAGCGATTGCTTTTAAAGATTTTCCTGGGCTGTGACATCCATAAAACCAGTATAATCCTTCGAGGCAGCGAGAAAAAAAGGGGTGGAACGAGAAAAAAAATCGAGGCAAAAGTCAGATGGCCATTTGCACCGGTAATTCTTATGGTCACAACAACAGTGCATGCATGTTGTTGTTGTCAGAAATGTTCGATGTTTGCAAAAAAAACCAGTATACTCATTCAATTTCGTTCATGGTAGACACGGAGAGTTCGAGAAGATGGACACACACACAAAACACAAAAGCAAGAAACGGGGAGAGAGAGAGAGCGAGAGAGAGAGGAATTACAAGTACACCAAAGAAAAGTTTAAAACTATCATCATACAACCCTACAGGCTCTCTCCCTCTCTCTCTCTCTCACACACACCAGCCTAATAAACGTGAACATGACAACTGATAACTAATGTAATGTAGCCAGATAACAGCAAAGTAATGTAAGAGAGTAAAAGAGCAAGGTTCAACCAGAAAAAACGGGGGTGGAGATGAGCTGAGACGACTAATATTGTTTGTATATATATGTATCTACACACACAACACAATACAAGGGAGTTGGGTCATAGTTGGGCATTCATCAATGGCTCTTTTCCACACAATTTTTATACTCAAGAATACCCACTAGCAGTACCACTACGACTTACTACTAAAAATCTCATCTTTCTCTCTCTCTCTCTCTCTCGTGGTCAAGTCAGTCAAAGTGCACACAATTTTTTGCTCAGCTAGTTTTGGTCCATTATTTCTCCTCCTCCTCTTCTACCCTGATCGTCGTCCTCGTCAAAGGTAGTGAAAAAGCTGCTTGACCACCCTATAGCTCGGTCGGAGTGTGTGTGTTGTGTGTGTGTGTGCAGGGACGTGAGTGTGAGGATGAAAACAAAATATGATTTCCCAGTCAATCTATACACGAAGATTCTTTCGCCAAATTCCTCCTTCTCCTCTTCTCCCTCCCTCCCTCCTTGATTATCAATGTGTGTGAAGAAGAAGAAGAAGAAGTGTTAAGGTATATGTATATGTACTTTCCTCACACACACACATACACACGGTTTTTGGAGTTTGATAACCCAGTGTAGAAAAAGTAGTAGGATAGGAGAAGAGGAGAATGATATATTGTAACTGTTGTGCCCTCATGATAAAGCACTAATCAATGTAATCTACCGTACAATCCATGTTTTTTCCTATATATATTACTACCCTTTTAAAATTCACATTCGTACCCTCCCCTCCATCCACACACACACACACATTTTTCGCAAGTGCAACAAGGGCTAAAGTACGGGAAATCTTGTCTGGATTCTTTTTTCACCCTCTCTCCTCTCTCTCTCTCTCTCTTTACAATCAACATCACACACTTCGTGTGTGTGTGTGTATGTGTATTGAAACACAATTGGTGAATGAATTAGTATTCCCCGTGTGTTACTCTCTCGTTCCCTCTTCTCTCTCTCGTACATGATCTCAGAAGGGGACATATGTATTTACAGAAGGAGAGGTTATTGAAACGAGAGTGTATTTTATTTTGGAATATGCTATGAACCTACGTTAGATATCACTAGGGACACCCAAAAGCGATAAACGGGACTTTCAAAAAAATAAAGCGATAAACCGAAAAATCTTTGAAAATCCTAGAAATTCACTGAAAAATCTACGAATATCTTAGAAATTTACTTAAAAAATTTAGACGTTCTCTATATTCAAAATCTCTTAAGTTCACTGGAAAATCTTCGAAAATCTTAGAAATTCTCAAAAAGCGATATTTCAAAATTATGGAGCAATTTTTTGATCTAAAATAAAGCGATTTTTGGGCGTCCCTACATATGTGTGATTTCTTATGCCCCTTTGTGTTTGCCATTTCATATAGTAGCCATTGGCTACATAGGGCCATAGTGGCAACCCACCTATAGTGGCCGAACGTTTGGTCCCTTGACATTCCCTTATATAGAGGTTCCACTGTATATCAAGACAGGTTTCTTGATACACCTTCAGTTGACGAGAGTCAAAAATGGGCCGGTGGTCAGAGAAGAGAGAGACGGGAAAGGTTAGGTTAGGCAAGTCCCACATGCTTTTTCTCCTCCTGTGAAGAATGTGTGCAAATATCATAATAATAGGTATTCCTGCAGACAAAGACAAAAACACATGATGAGGATGATGAGTTAATTTTTGTTTTTTTGATATGACACTCAGAAACAAAACCATGTTGAGAGGGTCATTGAGTGGGTCTTTCGTGTCAAATTTACTTTTAATTTTGAAGTGGGGTGTGTGGGAAAAATGGATATTTAGCATTTATAATGAATGAGAGAAAATTTGGAATCTCTTTTCTTGTGCTTGACGTGATGATGACAGGGTGATTCAATACAAAATTACAAATTGTGAGGCTAATGTTCTTCACTTTGACCTAAGTCTGACCATTGTGAATTGTTTACAAATACTCGGTATGAATTTAATTAGCTGTCATTCACAAACGTTGTCTTGTACAATTGGAAAGTATGCATAAATTGCCATTGACAAATAGAGTACTCGATCCTGGACTAAAATACCAAAAACGAATAAACTTCTCATACTTATATTGCAAGGGACGGAGTAATATATAGGAAGGTCAATAATTTTGGTAAAATTATTCTCCGGAGAAAATGATCTTTTAATAAAGTATTGCTGTACTTTGTTAGGTGAAATGAAGGGAATACACTACTAAATAAATAAGTGTGCGTGTGGACTACGGTACTCTGTCAAATTTGAATAACTACAGAGCCTGCAAAATTCTGTTTTGTTTATCTATGTGTTCCATTTTTTCTGAACAATTTGTACGTTGATTATGTGTAATTTCAAAATTTATTGTCTTGATGTGAAGGAGAGAAAGGCTTTTGAAGAAACGTAAGTACGTTGTGCATAGTTCAGTTGGTGGTGGTTGAAACTGAATGTCAATTTAAATTTTCAATACAGTGTCTCACTGATGAACTGAACGTATTCCTTGTTTCCCTCATACATGCATTAAGTACATACTTGTGTATTGGAATACCTGTATAACAAAATCGATGCTCAATCTTCTCAAATGCAATCAAAAGAAATTGCGGATGTAGGAGAAGAAGATGAAGAGGAGGAGGAGGAGAAGAAGAAGAGATGGTTGGCCTCGTGCTTAAGAGAGTCAGGCGGACAGGCTAGGGCAGAGTAGAGTGACAGGTTAAAATATCAAAGGGAAAAAAAATTAAAAGAAAAACTCTCCTATAATTTATTTTATGGGTCGTTAAGTTTATATTATGTTAAGGAAGAAGTTCATAGGGAAAAAACATTATATATCAAAGTTGATAGGATGTTTTCGTAATTATTTATCTAGTGTCTTGATTTTTATTTGAACAACTTGTCCCCCTCCCCCAGCATCCACTACCAACCAACATCATAAAAAACAGTTTGAAAGAAGAGAGAAAACAAAAATTTCTGATTTACCATCACACACAAAGATTGTAACTTTGGCACAAGTTCTTCTGATCGTAACATGAGCAGCACATGCAAATTACTTAAGGAATTTATAGATAGAGATTTGCTGAGAGATACGATCCCATATTCTATATCCCATACGATCCTAAATTCATTCTTCTGTGAGGGCTAATAATTGTTGGCTTATTTCTAATGGTTTTCATTGAATCCAATTTATTTAAAATAATTAATTAGGATGTTCGAATAAAAGACACAAGTTCAGGGTTTTTAATCTAGGAATAACCATCACAGACTGAACAGATTTTGACCCCTCTCTCTATCTCTGATCTTGATTTGAGTTTTTCCCCTCATCCAGGAAAATCATTCCACCCTCCTCCATTTACTCTCGTAGAAGTTCATCTCATGTCAGAGGAGGAGGAGGAGAGGAGACTGGACAGAGTACTAAAAGTCGACCCTCCTTTTCTTATTATAGAGTTACTCTATTAGAGTATCGTAAACAAAGCCAAGTTGTGGTGTGTTTATGTCGAAAGTTGGGTCATCACACACACACACACGTACCTATTTATGTATCTAGAAGGAAAGATCTCATATTCCCCAACTCTCTTCCAGTCGTGATCTTATTGCTCTTGATCTCTGTGACACAAGGAGTCTTGACCACCTTTGGGAATTCAATTTTACTCTTCTTCTCAATCACAACATTTTTGCCCCTCCCTTGTATACTCTCCCTCTCCATGAAGTACGATGGGGGTACATGCCAATTATTGAGCCACAAATAAAGAGATACAAAGAAATTGAGACTGGTATGGTTGCCAAAGGGTATTACCTGTGTGTAGTGAATCTTCAAATCATTTTGTGTGTGTGTGTAGATTTGGAGACGAAGTCATTTAGTAGATACCACAGGCCACAGTTTCATTAGGTACACTCCTTCTCTCTCTTCCCTTTAGGTATCTCCAAGTATAAAATTAGCTGGCTAAAAGGAAGAGGAGAGAATAAAGATTTGGTTACTAAAACTTTGTCTGCACTTTGTCTACGACAAGGAAATTAACTACTTTAATAGTTAATATTCTTTTTTCCCTAATTACACCTGGATGATCCAGTGCAGAACAACAGTTAAGAAACCCTTGTTCGTATTTAGGAAGGTGAATTGAGTCATGAGGAGGATGTGATGTTGTCATTGTTTGTCATTGTTGAAGCCAAATTAGGGATTAAAAGTGTGAAATGAAGGATGAAATGAACCAAAGTTGGTCTGGCCGATGACAAAAGTTGAATGATAAATATCTAAGTTTGTTTTCTTCACTTTGTCTGATTCTCTGTTTTATCTTATTGCTGACTGACTGACTGACAGTGTCATGTTCCTTTTATATACACTCTTTATTACTCTTGAACAACTCAAGATGTAACGGACACAAAGGACCAAAAATCTTTTTTAATAACACACGTCATGCCAGGATAGAATCAAAATTGGAAGTTTGTTACGCTATGTATTGTAGTTATGTGTAATGTACTATCAAGTTTAGTCTGGAGTTGACGACACATTTTGTAATGGAGGTCAAATAAAACAAACACAAGAGAGACGAGTCAGAGTGAGTGTTAGATGGAGAGTCAAAAAATTAAATTGAAAATGGCTTTTTTTTCTACAAGAAAAAGAACGTGTAATCTAATTTGCTGAGGGGAAGTATTATGGAGTATGAACAACATCTCACAGACACACACACACAAGGAAAATGTAACTGAGGCGTCCACCAAGAATTTAATACATACTATAATATAATATAAGATATTATGACGATGAGAAAGAAAGCAAGTATAAAAGTAAGTTGTAAATCAAAAAAATTTATACTCTGAACTTGGTCCATGTGTGTGTGTGTGTAATATTACATCAAAATTTCCCATTATGGTATGGTTAGTTTAAATGCTGGTGGAGAGATTTAATAATGTGGTTATGGTAATGGTGGATGTTGTTCCTGTGTCCCTTGCATGTTTCAATCTGGCAAAATGTTGTTACATACCTTCACATTGTGTGTGTGTGTATTTTCACAAAATTGTAATGTAAGGACAGGAGAAGAAAGAAGAAGAAGAGGTTTTGCACTTTGCAAAGAGAGATTCAAGAAGAGAGAGAGATGAAATCAAAGACCGGATTGAGACTTTTTGCTGCAGGAAATGAAGTGAAGATAGAGTGGCATGGGTCAACAGCCGAAATTAAAAAAAAGTACTCCAGCAACTCTCCTCCTCGTCACATCATATGAATGGATTACCGTTATTTACCTTCCACTCTCTGCCTTCTCTTTCTCTCTTTCTTGATCAATTTCCAGTTTACTATACCAAACGAATGATTGGCTTACCTCCATCCTACCCAGCCCACATTTACCTGTTACATCTTTTCTGTACTTATGTAAATCCAAGGAAATGATGATGATGCTCTTCTGGCTACTATGTAAAGTACTCACATCATAAACACTGTAGTCTTGTACAGTTTACAGAATAAAAATTGGTTTTCAAGACTCGATGAGCTTTTGCCCTGTCGTACCCCCATATATAAGAGTGTCTTGGTTGGAAATACATGAGAATAGGAAGAGAAGGAACAAAACTAAACTGAAGGATATATAAGATGACTTACAGTAATGTACTATGTTTGAGTATTCTCATGTAACATAATTGCGGTAGGTGAATCCACAAAGAGACTGAGTATCTTGGTATCATATTTTATATTACGTAATGGATAAAAAAGGATAGATTACACTTTCCCAGTATCACTGTATCCCATCAAAGTAGTGCTAAAGGATACTTTGCAATATAACTTTACTCTCAGTAACGTTTACAGAGTACGAATAGTAGTGTTAGTTACGGCCGACATGAATCAAGACTCATAACTATCTGCAGACTAGACTATCAGATTTTTTGAGAGAAATATAATTCAACAGTATTCATGTCCGACACCCGAGTGACTCAAGTTGAGTCCTCATTCTTAATTCGTAGATTAACTCCAAAGTTACTTCATGTCATGGACATAAATAGTAAATACTGAAATCAAAGTCGAATAACAGATTTGGAATTTTAATAATTTTATACAAGTAATGAAGTACTCATCTCTTTGTGAGACGGATTTTTAATTAAGTACTTCACAAAGCCCTTTATAAAAATATAATTATCCAGACCATCTCTATTGATTTTGACTGTCAAATGTATAACTTTATTCGAATGACAGCAAATAAAAAATGACCCTTTGTATTTTAATGAGGAAAGCGTAAGTTACTTGCCATATTAATCGAGTGAGGACATTCATTTCAAGAAGTAAAAAGTAAAAACACACTACTTATTTACAATAATTTTATTAGCAGAGTGATCACGCGGAGGAGAGGAGACATATTAATGAAAATCCTGACAGTCTTTTTTGTTTATGAGTCATAAACGTCGTTGCCTAGTACTCAGTTAAATTAACTGAGTTAATGAAACACGTTGACTCAAAAGGACAAAATGCTGACAGAGGGAAATTAATATTGAACTTGTTTCATTACAAAGGTGTAATGTTTTGACTAATCATCTTCTCAAAGTTTTAATTGTTAACTTTCAGGAAATGAATGAAAATAATTTTTCTGTGTTATATTACAATTTGTAATTTACAAAGTAGATGATTAATTTTTTTCTGTCCAAGTCCATAATAATAAATTGTAAAGAAATCATAATAGAAAATGTACGGTACTAAAGAAAATTAATCAGAAAAAAAGAATTTTCTTCATGCAACCTCAAAACCATGATCATTATGATTTCAACAAGGAAAAGGTTTGACTTCGTCATCATTATCAACAGTACTTTAACAGTGGCTTTTTGTTTTTTTTGTCTGGAGGAAATTAAGGGGGGCTTTAGTTGGATTGGCAAAAAAAACTTGCTAATTCAGTCGGGTGCTGAGTTTTGTAGAGAATCAGAGGCTGAGAGAGAGAGAGAGAGAGAGAGAGAGGTGGATCGTGATGATGATTATTTCTTCGCAAAAAGATGTGAAAGGGTTTAAGATGAGAATCTGCGTGTGGGGTTCAAAGTTTTCGGAAGTCAATATCTTGCTAGATAATCAAAGTGTGGCCACAAACGACACGACCTAGTCATCTCTGTAGGAAGATGTGGAAAAAACATGCCAGAGCAAGTTTTTCATCACACAAAGAATATGATGATACCGTTGGTTGACCCTTTCTTTCCAGTGATCCCCAGGAGAAAATACCTGTCTCATCTTTCCCCGTACATTGTCATTGAAAATCCATACTTGGTGGCAGATTCGAGTGGTGTCAATTTTTGCAAAAACCAAGAAAAAATAGTCAAAAATGATCCAACCAGGTTAGGTCTGAGTCGTTTGGTTAGTAGGTCAACTTCTTTCTTCTGGTCCAGAAGTTCTGGAGTGCAAGGATATCGACGGCTTCAGGAGTTTTTTTTGAAACAATTTCCGCTAATCCAAGGGAATCTACTCCTCGGATTTTTTGCTTGTGTTCTATTTCAATGGTCTTTGAAACATTTCTGATTTCCTGCTAGGTAAATCTATTTTTTGTTTATTAAACAAAAAATTTGTGTCACTCCGTAGTTAGTCATCCTCATCATAATGTTGTTGTGGTTTTAAGGGAATCTGAGAGTACTTTTAGATAACCTCCCAGTCGGATATGAAAGAGTGAAGTCCTTTACTACAGTAAACTAAAGTTTCTAATTGAACTCGAGTATTGTTGAATATTTTAAAAGGGGTTTGACTCTCTTTTGACACTGTTAAACATTACACTTAGCTATTGTATAATTTACTTTATAAAAATTAAATCATGGACGATAATAGACAACCAGTTATCCTTAATATCTACGATATGGTAAGTCGTAAATGTCAAGCTGAAGTTAATTCTCTTTTTTTGAAAATGTCAAAAATCATCTGCAGTTAAATAAATGTTTGTAATTTTTATTTTTAGTATTGGACCAACACTTACACCAATGCCCTCGGACTTGGTGTATTTCATTCTGGAGTGGAAATATATGGAACGGAATATGCTTATGGAGGTCATCAGTTTCCGTTCTCGGGTGTTTTTGAAAGTAATAATGTTATTTTTGAGTACCGTAACTATTTTGAAATGTTTTATTGCATTACAGTAAGTAACAAATACATGTGTATTTAATTGTTGATAGTTACCCCAAGGGATTCAGAAGATTTAGGAGATCATTACAAGTATAAGGAATCTATACCACTTGGCTGTAAGTCTTGAATTTATTCATAATCATAATTCCTATACAGTTTTCTGAAAACTGTTTTCATAGTCTACGAATACAAAAATATAATGTGTCATCAAGCTTTTCTATTTATTTATCTAGGTACTTCTTTTACGAAAGAAGAAGTTCAGCAAGCAGTGGCACATTTGGTAAGTCCTAAAACCCAAAACCTAAAACCTAAAGGTTTTAACTTTAGGTTTTTGTATTATCCCGAATTGACTTTTGTTTCCAGAATCTGGAATCCAAATTGATTTTAAAGTATTATGCTGATATCATATATATGTATTTTGATTTCAGGGTCGAGATTTTAAAGGAAATAATTACCATTTAATGAACAAAAATTGTAATCATTTTGCAAGTGAATTGTGTCAAGTAAGTTCATTTTTTCATTGTCAGCAAAAAATATACAAAATCATTGGTATACACGATAAGCAAATTTCCTAAAATTTTGTCTTTTTATGTGTAGTTGCTGTGTGGAAAAGAGGTTCATATTTATTTTATTCTGTAACTATTCTAATTTTGTTGCTTATTCAATGCTTTAATAATTATATAAAACTTTAATTATGACTAGATTCCAAGTTGGGTAAATCGTTTAGCATACATGAGCACCTGTATTCCATTTATTGAAAAATGTCTACCAAAAGAATGGCTTACACCAAATGCTTTGGTAAATGAAATTTGTGGGAAAACGTTTTAAATATACATAACTGTTTTAATCATAATTGTAAATTTATCTTTACTGATTCATCTAAACCGAACCGTGTTGGTATTTTTGTAGAGCGGACTGACTAGCCAAGAATCTGCCAAACATAATGGCGGTAATGGAAACCCAAATTACTATCGCTCCAATTCCGACTCAGATTCAGCTTCCGTATCAAGAAAAGGTAACTACCTATCCGATTTGCTTGCATTTTTAATAGCCCTTTAAATAATGTGGCTCTAGTTCATAATATATTTGTTTTAATTCTTAGACTCTCGAAGCAGCACACAAGGACTTTTAAAGTACAATTCGTCGTAGCATCTTTAAAATGAATATACAGTATGGATATTTGTTCGTTTTGCGGCTTTACGCTTACCATATAATACCAAGATATACGACTACGACACCGTACAATTATCTTAATAAGGACTACTAATTTTTTCTATCAATCAATCATCTAGCCCAAGGTCCTAAAATGTTTGATTATTTAGCCTTTTTCAATTACATATATTATGTATTACGGTATATACTTCTAAAAAAACTCATCGTTAATACAAGTTGAGAAAAGAGTCCATGGCATTATACACACACATAACTACGATTCTACATGGCGACATACGTACAAGCACTACCTTAATATTATTATTTTTATGAATCAACTCAATAACTTTAACTGACTGTAAGTATAATCAAGCTGTGGTTAGAATTGAGTGCCATTTGAATCTAGTTTACGTATTGGAAAGTGTCAAAAAAAACATTGCTTGCAAATCCTGTGCTGACCTTTGGCTTGTGATTTTTTGGTCTTGCATATTCCCCCAAGATAAAACAAAATTGACATTAAGTAATTAGGGATACAAATATAGATACGGAATAGCAACAAAATGATTGGAATAATAATCTTATTGTTGACATCAGTAAATTGAGAGGATATGTAAATAAGTAAGAGGGACAAAAAAAGAGAGAGTTATGTATGAGAAAGTATTGTGTGGATACAACAAATTACACAAGTATGTTTAGTATGGACTAAATAGTTTAGGAATTTTCTTCAGAGATAATTTATCCGTTATACTAAATACTATATATTCAAATGCCTTCTAAACTATAAGAATCTGTCTCCAATTTTGATGCATACATGCCACAAACCAAAAAAACATTAAGAATTATATAAAGTAACTACATATTAGCTCTTTCTAACAAATATTATAATCTGTACCGTGACTGTACTCATTATTATTAGGTGTTGCATCAGTAAAATAAGTTACAATTTAATATTGTACCATTATGTCAGCTCCGTCGGGTACGAAAGCGCATTTTAGAAGGAATTACCTTACATATATTATATTTAATAACCGTCATCGCATTTTACTTCAAACATTTGTGTATCATTATTATACAACGAATACTTGAATTACTCCTACAATTATATCTATCTACGTATCAGTAATTACTTATTAATTAACACTGTTGTAATTTTCATTAGATCATCATTAGATGTAGTTATTCTGTCTCTCTTATTCCGTATTACTTATAGTATTGGCATGCGTAGGTTTAAGTATGATTGACTCGCCACTTTATGATATAATTTCCTCAGTGTTAAATATTCGTACACATTTTGAAGTATAACATGAAATACAATATTATCATGTGTTCTTTTTAAAATATTGTCTACAGTACAGACAGAAGAAGAAGATTATTGAACTCCACGTCCTAATATGTTATATAAACATGTATGTACTTTACTGCTCGTATAGTATATTCGTACAATACAAGTGCATTGAGTGCTACTTCTAAATATATATAAGTACGATGACGATTAATTATGAAAAAGTAATATAAACTGACACTTTTACGTGCATGGTTTCATTGGACAACCTGTTCGAGTGTATTTATATATTACCTGTTATTATGGCAAGAGTTCATGTTTAAAATTAAAAACGATTAAGCGCCACCCCTTCTTTCTTTTTGGAAATTCTTGTGAAAATACTGATGCTTTAATTCCACTCATTCAATTGGGAAATTGTCAGTCATCCTGTATCATACTTTAAACTAAGTATATTTGATCACTGCCAAATGAGCAATGACTCGCAGTTCATTTGTATTTTTAGAGAGAACTTTTGCGTGGACAGAGGTCAGTTTGATTGGATAAAATAGATTTTTATGAATGCCGTATGAAGGTCATAAATGATTCACAACACACTACATGTAAATTTTCATTCAAAAACATTGTTTTTATTGTTTTTAAACATACAACCCGGCCTGATTTCACAACACTTGAAAAAATCATAACATAGAAAAAGTAACTTATGTCATCGTCTATGCTAATAAATTTTTAGTAAATAGGTTTTAGAGATGAAACAGTTAGAGTGGAAATATTCTAACCGAGACCCTTCAAGCGTCCCTTCTTCCTTCACATAATGAAGAATCCCCCTCCCAGAAAATTTAAATGCACACCATTGCTACACACACACACACGCTATCAATTGAAATCGATACAGCAAGTATCTACGTAACTACTACGAGCGACTTTGAATAATTTACAAAATATACTCAGGTATGTAATTTCTGCCTATAGACAAATTATTATTGTCTGCATCATATCAAAATAAACTAACCATTTTTTTTATCATTTTCCTTTTTGAATTGAATAATTAAATAGTCTCCTTCTACATACAATAGTTATAGTTTTTATATTTTTAATTATAATTTGTAATATAGACGAGTCAGATCAGATCGGGCGTATCACATACTTTACTTTTATACCACACCTTAACATCTATTTATGACGAAATGTATTTGAGACCGACCAAGTCAATTATATCGAATCAAAATTGTGTTTAAATTCCTCAACACACTTATCATCATCGTTAAAATTATCAACTTATGAAAAAGTTTAACATCTGTAAAAATCGAGCAAATTCAACTGTGCAAATCCATGAGCAATTCTTCAGAAGAATTTTTCCCAATGACTTTCCATATAAAGTCAGCAATCGAAAACTGAGCTTCAAATTTGTAAGATTCCAATCAGCTAATTTTGAATGTACAGTAAGCAATTAGTAGTTTTTTTTCGAGAGAACTATATATTAATATTGTAGTTAACGCTGAGCGGTTCTAATTCGGGACATCGTAGAAGGGACAAGATCAGACATATTGCTGTAACTATGAATGAGGGACAGGTGGAGGGAAGAAACTAAAATAATTACCTTAAGAAAGCCTTTGAATTAGGCTTTTTTGACTGACTCTAAGTTAAACTATACTCTCAAAAAGGAATACCTTGCTAAAATATGCAGATTGAAATATTCTGTACAGAATTGATTACTAGGATTTTAACTACCGTTACTACTTTCTCGAATAATAATAATTGACATGCTTCAAGTTCCTAACATAATAATTGTGTTCCATGTAATATATCATTATTATATAGTACAAGTAGTAATTAATTAAAAATGACTTTGCTGGCATTAAGGTACCATTGGAAAATTCATAATCACAATTAAACGCATACTTGCAGTTGTGAGTACATGCACTACCATTTCAATAATTATAGTACTTCTGTACTTTGCAAAAATGTTTTCCTAATCAAAAATTAAGACCCAGTGACAGAAAATATAATCAATAAAATTACACGTAAAGACAGCCGTAACCAAAAGAATAATTTTTTGTTTCAAACTCCGTTTCCATTTGCAATATGTACTCGGCTCGCGCCATGATCATATTGGCTGTTTAATTCACGAAATAACATAAGATGATCATAACGACCTTATTGAAATTGAGTTAAACGATATGCGAAAGTTTTGTAGAATGTACACAAATAACCCTAATCAAATAAATTAAATGTTACAACGCTCCACAGGTAAAACTATTTCAATTATGAATTAATTAAAATAAACGCGGATATTCTCGAATCGAAACGGAATGGCACTAAGATGTACTTAATTAATTATCATACTTACTACCAGGTCTTATCCCTATCCCTTCGGGTATAAAATAGAATGTATCCTGCAGAGGTGGACACATTGTTAGGCAATATGCTGAGAACTTCGGAGTCATCAAACTTGGCCCAATTTCTAAAAAGAATCAAATGGGTAACGTACACGTTATCAATGGAAGTCTACTTTGTCTACATAATAAAAATAAATCATTATTCAATAATGATTATTGAAAGATGACCAAAAAACTCACTTGTCTTTACGACAATATGCCGTGTAATGTCCTCCTTCTATAGTTCCATAATGATTGGAAACACCATATAAATTGTAGGTGTAATCTGTATCCACATTATAAGATTTGGAAAGGGCTTTCCGATTTAAGTCAAAGTTTTCAATCGGAAATTCAATGTCGGTCAATCTTTTCCTCCACCAATTTTCATGGTAAAATCTATACAAAATACAGATAATATAGAAATATTGACGACATTTTCCAATTTTCTAAAAACATACTTTAATGGTATATATTATCGTGTGTTCACATACATTAGCAAAATTAAAATGTCTAACCTTTGGAAATGTATTATCAGGTAAGGTGGGAGTCTCCAGAGGTCAATTTTCTTTTTAGCCCTACACTTCGTTTTACAGTTGGAGCAACCAAAGTCATTTATTTCTTCTTCCGAGGTGTACAAGTCAATGCATTGCTAAAGAAAAACGTTCATTAGTTTACAATTTGTACACACACACAATACTACGCTACTACTAGTAGTCTACTACTAACTACACAGAGATATCAAATGAAGAAACTAAAATAGAGAAAAAGAAAACACATCAAACATTCGGAAAAAAGGAAATAATTACCCCAACAGTATACTTCCTTCCACTAGGACTGACTGGAATTGGAATGGAGAGAATGAAGAATGTGTCAAAGGTAGTTGAGGCCTTATGACAAGTTACACAAGTCACGCTTGACTTTTGCTGTCCACAAAATAGGTCAACTATTTTCGAATTATCTGATGCCTAAAAATGATATTTCAAAAAATAATACATTAGCTCAGAATTATGTCAAATGGGACTTGAGGATATTACAAAATTTTCTACTTTTCCGTGTAAATCATACCCTATAATCCCTCCATGCAGCTTCTGCTGCCTCGTTATCCTTTATGTCATCATTCTTCTGTTCCTTAAGAGGCTGCTTTGCTGCCTGCAAACAATAAAATGTAAGAAACACTTATGAGAAAGATTCTTTATTAAAAAATATATATGCAATTCAATAGATGAATAAATAACGTAAAATTCTACTCAAAAATATCATGAATGAACATTATTACGTCATCTTATTCTACCAGCTAATATTAACATATTCAAATTACCTTATTCAGGTCCTCATGCATCCAGTCGAGCAAATATGTGAGAAATTCATGCGAGTCTTGTTGATCATAATTACGGAATGGTTTGTAACATCTGCTCAGGACAGACTAGAAAATATGGTAACAAAGTTAAAATTAGCAACAACGTTTGTATAAAATGTCGACATGATATTTTCTATTCAATATTATACCCTTCAGTGCTGACTTACTTTCAACTCATGAAGTGCAATGGAACGATGTCCAAGATTCATTTCTTTAATAGCAGCTGCTACTTCTTCTGTGAAATCGCCTTTTGTTGTCCCCTTCTGATTTAAATGCTTTCTGTTAATCAAAAAAATTTAATAAATTGTACTTGAACCAGTTGAACCAAATATTTTTCTTTTTTTGAAAAATAAAATAATTCTAATCAATGAATTCAGTATTGACACAATTAATTTACCTGTAATCTTGGGACAGGAAATATTCTATCAGCTCGGTTGTATGATTAATACATTGCAAGATTGAGTTCATGTAGCAGGTATTTCCTAAATTCTTCAGGCCCGTTTTAGTCCTTTCGGTCTGTAAATCAGCAACATAAAATAAAGGAATTTAGTATATAACACAAAAGTATGAATTTAAATATGTTGTAATTAGTAGTGACGTACACTTCGAATGGCTTGAAAGTCTCTTCTTCTAACTACATGGCTTTCCCCTCCAATTAAAGTTCGATTGGCAGAAGGTTTCAAACTTCTATTGAATGAAGGAGTTAATGCATCATTCTCAGTATCATCGTCAACTGAGATCTATTCAGGAAAAAATATATAAGAATTTCATGTCAATTAATGAATAATGTAAACTATGCAAAAATGTGAATCATATCGTTTCATAATAGTCGTGTGTGTATCTTCTTCATAAGACGAAAGACTTACTTGAGCCAAATTAGGATTCGAATGTGATCTTTTCAAAACTCTGCGAGCATCAAAAGTTTCATCTTTTAGTTTCGTAGTTGTTAAATTCGAAGCTTCTGTAGAAAATGGACGTTGAAGAACGCCACCACTTCCGGATGATGAAAAGTTGGATCTTGATGGTTTGGTACTCGAGTCCGGTCTGCTTGGTCCCACTACCTTTGAGGGTGAGCTATTATTAATTGTTTTTGAATCAACATCATTGGTTAGTCCGTTGATGATGGTACTTCCACTTGACTTGGTAGTACCACCAATCACACTGGTACTATTGTTATTTTTCTCAAAACCAGATATTATATTTTTGACAGTATCCTTTCCAGGCAAACTTTCAAGTTTGTCATTTAAATCTGATGACGAACTGTTGGATGATGATGGGACATGATTTGAAGGTCCATCGGTCTCAGAAGCATTACCATTACTATGAGCTTTATTGCCAATAAAGTCACTGTTCTTCAAGTTATTTTTATACAAGACTGTGGACACTGAGGGTATTTCTTCTCTTTTTAGATAGGGTAGGGCACCTTCTGGGAGTACTGAGGGTGTAATAGTTGTAGATTCAACATGACTCCTGATACTACCACCACCATTTTCATTATGGTTAGGAAATTTTGTAGTAGTAGTAGTAGGTTTTGTCGTCCTATCAACAACAACAGGTTTCAATGGATTCCTTGAAAAGGAAGGTTGGACATTAGAGGAAGAGTTGGTCTCATTTTGAATAAGTGATGAAGTATGACCATTGGTATTTGCAGAATTTTGATTCTCCTCAAAATCTGACTCTGTGGGGTAAGAAATTTTATCAATTCTAATTGAATTTGATGACGCAAGTGGTTGATCCTTGTTGGTGTCGTCATTGACATTTTGAGGTTGATTTATGAGTGTTGGGAATGTGTAGTACAAGTTTCTTATTCCTCCTTGTAAAATGAAAGGCTTGCACTTGTACTTTGTTGAGGGATCCCACTAAAGTCAAAAGTTGTCAATTTCATTAAGTAAATTGGATAATAATAACCCTATCGGATTTAATATATGACTAATCGTAAGTAATTTATTGTTGTGACAGAAATAGATATTCAAAATTAACAATACCATAGTCATAGCGTCGATCAACTGACTTGTTCTTTCAAACTGATGTTCAACAGAAGAGTTCCAATCATACACAATAATACGATCAAAGTTTGCTCGTTTATTCCATGCATGATACGACTCGGGGTATTCGAATTTCAATTTCTCGGCTAACGAGTGTGCTGTTATGCTGTAAAAAATATAGAAATATTCGAATTCATTACAACTAACATTTAGGAAACGTTATCACTAATTTAGCAATATTACATACTTATATACCCAGGGAAAGAATAATAATGCATTCATTTGTTGTAAAACTTTCACCACCTTTCTATATATCTAGTCTCTCTCAAATGACAATATACAATACAGTATTAATTAAACTTACCCAGCATGAAGGATTTCACATGGGATTGATGTACAATTTGAATGATTAATATGAGCACGGAGAAAATCAGAAGCTGCTCTACAATCCAATATGAGTATTGTTGTAGATTTTTGTTCAATCAAATTTTTGAGTTGTAATGGTTGGATGTCTCCTCCTTTTTCATTCAATTCATCCGTTGACATGTTGTATTTTTGAATAACTCCATTCATGGTTGGTTGTACCTTTTTACTACTCTCCATATTATTCTTCTTTTCGAGTAATTTTGTAGCGTCCTCTTTCTCCTTTTCCTTACTCTCTGAATCTAATTTTTCAGACATATTTATGATATCATAACGTTTTTTAAGGCTTGCACTTAATTTTTCACTCTGAGCGTAGGCCAGGTTTATCTTATCCTTTCCGCCTAGCATTCTTTCGTAGTATTCTCTTTCTTTCTTTCCTGCTTTGTTCAAACATTCCAAAAATGTAGCAATATATCTCATGTACATCAAATATGCCTTTTCTTCATCTCGATCTTTTTCTTCAAATGATTTCGCTGTGTCAAAGAGGGTGTTTGCGCTCTTCATTAATCTTGAATTAGAACAAAACAGGGAAATATTAGCCACAGATAAAGTGACGCAATCATAATTAGAATGGGTAAAACTTGGGAAATAAATAACTAATATTTCTACTTGAGAGAAAATTCACATATAACAACAATGTAAACACCCATATAATTAAGGGTATCAAGTGAATTAGTCAGACAATTTCAAAACCTTAGAATTGCATTAGTAGAATGAGTTTGAGTAACTTACAGTTTTGCTGAAAAGTCATTCTTCTTTGTGTCAACTATTTTGTTAAGCTCCTCCAAATTTTTAGCTAAATATAACGGTTTCACAGATTTCGACATCTTGATTCAACTTGTTTTAATTTTGGCCCCCCTCCTACATATCACCTGAAATTAGAGCTTGAGCGTTCCCACTACTTTCTATGATTTGCTCTCATGGAGTGAACAACTTTGTTCACACAAGTTTTGATGAATTACAAAATCCTGTTTCATTGGACAATAGAATTGTAATTCTATTTATTGGACATTTTAATTCAAATAATTTTATATGACATATGCAAAAAATTAAACTTTTATAGCACTAGTATGTGTAGTACTTGCTAACTATTAATTCAGTCGCTGCCAGCGACTGCTCGCTGGAGAAGAGCGATAACACGTCATTTTTTGTATATAGTAGAATATTTTCGAATTTTTATTTATCATAATTCAAAAATTCAACAATTGCAATGAATACATTGTCAACATTCTTCTGAACGAAAGGGAGAAGAAGGTCGAGACGATCAACATGGCAATTGATTGTAATACAAAATATAAATCAAGAGTCAACTACTACTTCTTCTTGCCCTTTTTCTTTCCACCAACCTGAGTTGATTTTTCTGGAACTTTGACATCTTTTTGTGTTCTAGACTTTAATTTGGGGATCCTTTCACCACAAAATACCATTATGGATTCTCCTATTCACGCACAAAAAAAAGTCATTCCGTTAATTATTATTACAGAATTCAGAAAAAAAAATATACTCTTGAACCAAGTAGTATTTACATAGTATGATTCATTCAGGATATTATTATTACTTGTAGGAAATTCTGGTTTTATGAGGGTTCCATCATCATTCCGGAATTGAACTCTGATTCGACCTCGTAATTGTGGTTCATTTGATTTTTCTCTGGAATATGCTTTATTTTCAACTCCAATCACAAATCCAGCGTTTGACAAAACCTCACGTAATTCTTGATAGTTAGGATTTTCAACAGCCTAATATTAATAAATTGTAAAGTAACAAATAAATTCATGTTAAATCCATCCATCTCTCCGGTAATGTCGCATTAGTCACTAACATTTAAATTAGCTACCTTGTCTAGTGGAATTCTCCTTCCTTCTCCTCTTGTCTTTTTACTATTAAGATAGGCTGGGTAGATGCAAATCCATCTAAATAAATAATTACATCCATTGACAGATTATTAGAAAGAGAGAGAAACAATGAATGGCCAATCTTAGTTTGACAATATTTGAGTAACATTGTCTATTTATTTTATATTATGTACAATTTCGGACAATGAAATATTTTGCTCTACAACGTACCTTTCCTTGTCTGTGTGTTTTTTCTGTCGGATCCATTCACTAGCCATGATAAAAGACACAACTTGAAAAAATATTGCGAGGAGTGCGAAATAATTTTTTCGCAAAAATTGTATCCTGCCGGTCGATGTATCAAGTCCCTCCCTTTCCCCGAAGGGACCAATCAGAGAAGTGACGGTTATAACTTGGAGGGAAAGTCCTCACCGGATTTTCGGAAAAGTGTCAAATCAAGAAATTTGTCGGATCCGTGACACTAGTGACCGACTCACAGTTTTAGACTCAAATGTAATTTGGGATTGACTTCATCACACTTAGATCATCATGTACACTCCTGTTCAGAAAAGAAGTAAGTACAATGGGATAAATGTTAGGACAAACAACAATCAAAAAACCCCAGGATTGTCCATTGCTGACCCAATTGGAGTCTACTGTCGTGTCCGTCCATGGGGAAATTCGGAAGAAGATAGATGTGTCAAAATTCTTGATGACAAACAAATTGTGTTAACTCCTCCGGATACTTCAGCAGCATGGAAACTTGGTGTTGCAAAAGAGTTTACTTATAGTTTCCAAAAAGTTTTTGGACCTGAAGTAGAACAACAAGAAGTCCAAGATTGTGTGGCACTTCCTTTGGTTGAGGTATGAAATTATACTTGAGTATAAAATTCTTCTCTACTGTGTATTTTTTACTTGTACATTTATGCGAAAGAGTTGATGATGTTTATTTGTTATTCTTCTTAATTCAGGATGTGTTGAGGGGGAAGAATGCCTTATTGTTTGCTTATGGAGTGACGGGCTCTGGAAAGACTTATACCATGTCCGGAAATTCACAGGAGAGTGGAATCATGCCAAGATCATTTGATGTCATTTTCAATTCAATTTCAAAACACCAAGCTCTTAAATATGTTTTTAAACCAGATAAACTGAATGGATTTGATGTACAAAGTCAAGCAGAGGCCATGTTAGAGAAGCAGAAGGAATTAATACCTAAAACTCCAAGAAGTAGAAAGTAAATAATGAAATACATCAAATTTAATACATACTTTACATTTTATGTTTCAACTGGTAAATTTGTTTGACATTGTACTTTTTTTCATGCCTCATAATTATATCGGTTTGTTGTTTGTTAGTGGACAGTTCCGATTCGCAGCAACTCCGTCCACTGTGAATACTAATAATAATAATAATGATGACGGAGAAGTATCTAGAGGTCGTGTCAAAGATCCAACTGTCTTGAATGTCGTTCAACATGACTACCTTTATTCTGTTTTTGTCACCTATGTTGAAATCTACAATAATTTTGTTTACGATCTCCTTGATGAAAATTCTATTGATGACAGGGCAAAAAAGTTCAATTTACAGTCGAAAATGTTACGAGAAGATCCTAATCATAATGTTTATATTAATGGTGGAACGGAAATTGAAGTCACGTCATCTGAGGAGGCTTTTGAAGTTTTTCTTCGTGGACAGAGACGACGTAAACAAGCTCATACATGCTTAAATACAGAGTCGAGTAGAAGTCATGCAATTTTTAATATTCGTATTGTACAAGTAAGTATCAACACGACTTCTTTAATTATAAAAATCTTCCTTTACGATTATACTTACGTGTCATCTTAATTTTGTGTATGTAGGCTCCTTTGGATGTTAACGGAGAGGAAGTGCTTCAAGACAGTGTTTGCGTCAGTCAGTTGTCTCTTGTTGATTTGGCTGGAAGCGAACGTTATGGTCGTACCGGAGCCACAGGAGATCGTCTGAAAGAAGCTGGTATACATTCCTTTTGTCAATAGGCTTTCAATAATTAATGATATATACTTAAATACGGATATTCTGCATAGTTACCGTACATTTTTCTTTACTTATTTATCATGTGTACAAAAATCATAGGAAACATCAACAATTCTCTGATGACCCTCCGAAAATGTATGGATACTTTGAGAGAAAATCAACAGTGTGGGTCCAACAAACAGCCACCTTTCCGTGACTCTAAATTAACTCATTACTTGAAAAATTATTTTGTTGGAGAGGGTCGTGTTCGAATGATCATATGCTTGAATCCTCGAAATGATGATTTTGATGAAAGTATTGTAAGTCCTTTTTTTAAAAATGAAAAACTGTACTAACACATACAATTTAGTTCTTTTGTTTGTTTGTGAAGCTTTATCAACAATGTATACATTTGACTCTTGTCTATCACTTTACAGCATGTCATGACATTTGCTGAGTTGACTCAAGAGGTGCAGATTACCAGACCACAGGAAAGAAAACCAGATGTCCTCACACCTGGTCGTCGTAAGGCAAATGAGGTAATGTTGTACTACTGTTTTTGGGACACTGAAAGTAACCTTACATATTTTGTCATTTTTTAACTTTATTCCTATTATTTTTCTTTGTTTCTATCAAAAGATTTTCAAAGAGGCTAGACGGCGTATTATCGAGGACATCAATATAGATGAGGAACAAATCCCAACTGATGTCAATATGGTGTTTGGACTTGGACCACCGCTTCCCTGTTGTCAAATGACCAAGAGTGACGAAGAAGAACTTATCACTAATCTTCGCAGAACATTGGAGGTGCGAATCAAAGGACGTGCTGAGTTGGCTAAAATTCTTAATGACAAGCGTAAGTTTACAATAGACTATTTTGAATGTACTATCTTAAAGTATTCTAGTTCAATATATAGTACTCAGTATACTATGATATTTATTTCCCAGTATATATATATATTGGTCTGCAACCATAATCGTTTTAAATAAAATTTGAATGTAAACTCCTTTTTCTATAGGTCATAATTTTAGAATTAGACTAGTTGACGTAGAACGAGACTTGGAAACACTAAGAATGGAAAATACAACTTTAAAATATCGAATTGAACAAGTCATGACTGAAAAAGATTCAACGGATAAACTTTTGAGGAATCTTCAAACGGAGAAAACCGAGCAGGAAGTTCGTATTGATGAGCTTGAGAGAGAAAATCGTCTACTGAAGGAAGAGGTTGGAATTGCAAATAAAATTATGTATTTTTTGACAAATTGTGATCCTCGTCTTTATTATCTCTTCTAACAAGTTTTTTCTTCTTCCATAGGTGGATAATGCTAGAATGGAACTACGACAAAGTGACATTATTCACATGAAGGAACGAGAAAAACTAAAGGGTGATTTAGATCTTCAACGAGAATTGGACGGGCTCAAAACGGATCGTCAACTTCAAAGAAAAGAAGCTATGCTAAAGGTACACATGTCATTATTGTAACACATTTTTTGTTGAAAAAATATCATCCTTTTCTACACTTTTTTTTCAAGCCATTGATGATCATTATTATTACTATGATGAAATAGGCTACCTACAAAAACAAGGAGAAAACTTTAGAAGCTGTTAGGCAGTTGGTACAGTCTGCTGATATTGATGTTGGTAGACACTCACGTCCCCGTCGTCGCAGTAATTCAGAATCACTCTCCACGGCTAGTTCAGAGTCAGATGTTCCAGCTACTTATAGCAGAACACCTCTGACAACTAGATCTCGGGTAATATCTGCTCCGCATTTAATTACTGACCGCTCGCCTCAAAAGTCTTGCAGTGGGGTAAGCGTAGCCTTTCTGTCTCTCTACTCTTTACTTGCGAAATTTTTCTGCAATTTCTTTCTGCTGTATTATCATTAACCATGTAGTTAATAACCATTTTTCAATGTTCATTTTCAATCTAATTCTGTACCTGTAGTACAAGTCTTGTACACTCTAGAGTAGTTGAGAAATAATTGGAGACTAATTGCTTTCTCTCTCGTTTTTGTTTAATATTTAGGGAATCACAATTTCAAATCTCCGACACAATCGAGCTAATTCCACAGATAGGGATACATGGCTTGAACACACTCCAGGACATGCTATAAAAACTGGGACGGTCATGCAACCAGTTATGAAGAAGAAAAAATCCGTCAATCAGTTGACTAACGCAGATGACATTGTCAACAAAGGAAAGTATTGTTTAAATCTCCAGGAAACTGATGGTGTGGGTGGAATGGAAACTATACTCTACAAGGTGAGGAGATGAATTTATTTTACTGGTTTATGAAACGCATACGTACTATGAATCAGAGCTTATGATATAAACATACATTTTACCTGGATATTTTCTATTTAATAAAATAGGGAGACGTGCTTCCTTCTCGCACGGGCGGTGCTCAAGTTGTTTTTAACGATGTAGAAATTTTGAAACAAGTTTCTCCATCGGAAGTTCTTGACCGTTCTCCATCAAGGAAACGTTCATCATCAGCTTTACGTTCCCTGCCTGGAACTCCTTTGCGCGGAAACTTTTTGGGTACATACGATGAAGTCGATGAAAATGGGAAGACTTTAGCGGAAAGATGTGCCACGGGAATTGGTCACCAAGATCTAAGTAATTCAAAGAGGGCTCGTCAAAACTGAGTGAACATTCATATGCCTTAAGAAAAGTTGCCTTTTTAATTTTGTACCAAGTTTGTTCTTTTATACTCTTGTTTCATCATGAATATGATAATAATTATATTTTATATATACTCTCAATACATAGTAATATTATAAATGCCAAACAACGAATTGTAAATATTGATGATACGACACATGTTACCGACGAGAAAAATTCTTCTGTGTGAATATAATGATTTTAAAATTCTGCAGATACAGAGAGCAATGAGTAATCGAAAATACAGCATACACAAATGTTAATTGTTTAAATGTGACTGAACATTCCAAACTTTTATATTTCATCAACTGTAAGTATTATTTGGATAATGCTGTTTCATATTACATAATTTTAATAAAATTTTGCTTCAAAATGTAAATAGATACTGGCATGAGTATAAACGACGCGTTATTTGCTTTCACGAGAATTGGATGAAATTTGTCACAGAGAAAAAAGTTTTCCTACAACAAAATAATAGTACCGGCTGAATTTCTTTTTTTTTTCATAAGGTTGATATTATTAACAGAGTGTAATACTCAGATCTGAGGCTGAAGAGTTTTTGTGTTTTCATAATGCCAAAGTTGTTCCTTTCCTTATTCATTTTAATTGTCACCTTAAATTCAGTCTTGTCAAAAAAGTCAGAGCCAGATAAGAAACCAGAATGGGCAAAGAAGGATATACGTGACTTTGATGATGCAGATTTAGAAAGACTATATGATCAATGGGAAGTAAGTTAATCAAGATTTTAAATTAAAATGTTTTTGTAGTTAAAAAATTCTCACATTAATTGTTTCTAAATAGGAGGATGACGAACCACTTCCTCCAGATGAGCTTCCGGAACACCTTCGACCTCCCTCACAAAATCAGTTTCCATTCGACAAGGTAGCCTAATTTAGTTAAATATGGTATTTGTTTTGCTTTGCCATTCTTCAAGTCAAGTTGTCATTTATGTAGGTGGGGGCCCTGACACCAGACGAAATTATGAAAATGACAAAGAAAGGAAAATCTGTCATGATGTTTATCAATTTGGAAGGCAGTCCGACTCGGAATGACTGTGAACAATTGACAAGTATCTGGCAGTCCGCACTTCGAAATAATCATATCCAAGCAGAAAGGTCAATAGAAAACTATTTTTTTGAATAGTGTATTTTGTTAACAACACACTCTGAAAATCACTAATAATCCTTTGTTGTAAAAAAACGTTTGGATAATATATTCATCAGGTTCGTTATTGAGGACAATCGAGCCATTTTTCTATTCAACGACGGAGCCCAGGCCTGGGATGCAAAAGAATTTTTACTTGATCAAGGTATCATGAATGCACAGTATTTTCCGTAAAACACTTACTAGTACATTAATGAGTCAATGAAATGGATTAAATTTTGCTCTCTTATTTATTTTCTATTATAAAGAGGGTCTCCTGAGCATCACATTAGAAGGACAAGTTCATGAAGGTCGACGGACAACAGGACCAAATCTGGAGACAGAAGAGGACAAGAAGAAAAAGAAGAAGAAACAAGAATTATAGCTTTAAAAAATGAAATTGTTGTTGAGCTACCGTTAAAATATTATTACTGATTGTGATTTATTTATAAGATTTTTCCTTTTGGCGAGAGACCTTGCCTGGAACTATCATTTTGTGTTGGAAATATGTTGTTTGCATTTTAAGTATGCCATATAATCTCAAAAAGTTACTTTTTACAAACATTAATATTTACACAAAGATTCTTCCACATTTTCAGCTTTACATAATAAAAAAGAAAGTCAAGTACAAATTGTAGGTTAATCCTTTTACAATAATCACACATGGACATTGCTTGAATTCACTTACAAAATTAAGTAATAGTTTAACTTGGAGTCTTTAGGTCCTCCATTCTCTTTCAGTTTTAGATGACTTTATATTTGATTTGTTGAGATTATTTGGAATTTTGGAGCATCTCCAATTTTTTAAGAGTTGAGACACGGCATTGTAGTCTGCCCCTTCCTCAATTAAGCGTAAACAAATTTTGACAGAATTGGAACTAAGTTGAGTATTCAAAATCTGTGACATTTCTTTGATGATGGCCAAAGATTCCGAGTCTTGTTCTTTCTCCGTTGACTGTGGATCCTCAGTGGATGATCCATTGACTGATTTTGTGACATCAAACCCAGACTCATTCAGGAAGGAATTGTCTTCAACATTAAATGTCATGTCATTGATGCCCACTACGCAAAATTATCAATTTTCAAATGTCACTTTTCAAATCCCATTTTATCAACACATAATAATTAAATATTGATGTAACTTACCTCCATTGTCGCTTAAATATGTGGAATTATTTTTACTAAGAGATGAGATCTTGTCGTTTGCTATGAGCCCTGGAATGTCAAGTCTATCACAGAAGGTGTCCATGTCAAAAGGTCAAAGTAACAACTTGCCGCCTAAGGGACAAAATACACAGTGAGGGACTAAGAGCTGAGAGAAAGAGAGGAGTTTTGACGATTTTAAACAGGAAGCCGAAAAAAGTTTTTCGTAATTTTGATCGTAATTTTGAAGAGAGAGTGTGTAGTTTAACATTTTATTTATTTTCTGAAATTGACCAACTTGTAGAATGTCCAGTGTTGGGAGTAAGAGGGCTGCGGAGATGGAACTCGTCCCAATGCCAAAACGGTACCGGACCGATGTAATTGCTTACGAGTCAGAGGTAAATATTAATTTAACTTGTGTTTATTTATTTGTGAAAAACAGGAATCTCATAGAATATTGTTGTTATTTCAGCAGTCTAGACAAGGACGAACCTCATCCCTTTTGGCACCCATCATGTTGTTGGAAGGTCATCAAGGAGAGATTTTATGTTCAAAGGTTCGAAGTCGTAAAAACATTCTAAATTTCATTTCAAGTATGTAATATACATAGATATAAGAGAATATGGGCACATTCATTGAGACAGAGGTAATAAATTCGTAGTATACAAATTTTAAAATATCTAAATATATACTTTATCCCTTATGACCTGCAGTTCAGTCCAAAAGGAGACCTTTTAGCATCCGCTGGAGCAGAGAGATCAGTGTGTACGTTAACTTGAAATTCCTTTAACATCTTTGTATGGTGATGGTTTGTATGTAAAAAATTAATGAGTTATTGTTGTTAACTGTACAGTTTTGTGGAAAACATATGGAGAATGTGACAATGCTGTTATGCAACCATCTCACGGAGGGACAATTTGTGACCTGCAGTTTAATTATGATGGATCCATGTTGTACACAGCATCAGTTGACAAAACTGTTGGGATTTGGGATGTTGAGACTGGCTCTCGAATCAAAAGACTAAGAGGTCATACAAATTTTGTAAACTGTGTGGGTGAAACGAAAAAAGGTCAGCCTCTTGTTGTCAGTGGTAGTGATGATTGTCAAGTAAGAGTTTGGGACATTCGTCGGCGAGGATCTGTCGTTAATTTAAACTCTGTCTACCAAGTAACTGCTGCAACTTTTGGAGAAAATCAAGAACAAGTAATATCTGCCGGTATTGATAATGACATTAAAATGTGGGATTTGCGTAATGCCAGTGTAGCTGTCACAATGACAGGACATACAGATACTGTAACTTGCTTAGCCCTCTCAGCGGATGGAGCGTGAGTTTTTAATTATTACCAAAATTTTTTGTTGTAGTGTGTACAATTCCTTTGTAATATTTATGATATTAAGTATTCTTTTTCATTCATGATTGTAGGTATGTTCTAAGTAATTCAATGGATGGTACATTGAGAATCTGGGATGTTCGTCCTTTTGGTAATAATGATACTTTTATATTGACCTAATGTGTAACGTGTAACTTTTGGGAGAGGGAAGCTCATTTTTTAATAACTGGTTTGAATTTATTTACAGCTCCTGAAAGTCGATGCATGAAAGTCTTTAGTGGACATTCACATGGTTTTGAAAAAGTGAGTACAAATTTTAGCCAATGTCAAAAAGAATGTTCATTTTTTCCATCAAATATTCTTTACTTATTTACATGTTGTGTACAATTTTTAAAATGTTCTTTTTCAATTTTTTTCTAGTATTTAATCAGATGTTCATGGTCTAAAGACGGACAGAGAGTAGCTTCAGGATCTTCAGATCGTTGTGTGTATGTATGGGACACAAATACAAGACAGACCCTTTACAAGTTGCCAGGACATGAAGGCACAGTAACGTGTGCGGATCTTCATCCAGATGAGCCAATTCGTAAGTTGCCAACTAAAAATAATAAATTTTCAACCTTGCGTTCATTTGTAAGGTACATTTTTTCTGGAAATGGTAATTTTATTACTATAATATTTGTATAAATTTCAGTATTATCCGCTGGGGCTGATAAGCAAATATTCCTTGGAGAACTAGAATGAAAAGCAGTACAACAGCAAGTTCTTGTGCATAACTTTTTCACCTTGTAAATATTATTGACTGTGTGTGCGTGTAAGTGATTGATATTTAATTTTAATTAATTATTTTGCAAAGAATGAAATATATAGTGTTGCTATCAAATCAACATGTCCTTATTTTTCTTTGATATGGTTTTGCGTTTTAAAAAAAATTAAATCGACAATTTTCATCCTGAAAGGTTAGAAACAAACAAATATGTAATCTTAAAGGCCATCATTGTTTTATACAGCATATAAACATGATTTGATTCTGCAGCTGTAGCTTTTTTGTTGAGTTTGAAATTCGAAATCAGTTTATTTTTTAAAGCAGAACGGCAATGAGCTATCTTTTATTCGATTCTATGCGTTTAATTTTTATAAGAAACTGTTTTTTTGATGAAATTTAATTAATTTTATTTTCAACAAATGAACAGGACAATAAAGGACATAGTTACATTGCATATCAGATATTTGCATATTGCGACATATATTAGATAATTTTGATATATCCAGGCAAAGAACACTAGATAATATCTAGTATGTAGTATGTATGTATACATAAAAATGTATTTGAAATAATTTTCCCAAAATGGATTTAAAATGAAACCAAGAAGCTCTTGATTTCAAATGGTCTGAATGTGGCCTGGAAAGTACTTCCAGTAGCTACAACATCTTCACCAGGCGTTTCCAACCCGTTACAAACTTGAACTCTGGTTATTGGGAATCCCAAGCTGATTCTAAAAAATCCAAAATTCCAGAATATGTAAAACTATGCCATAGTGCATATATACTGGAATACTATAATGAAAATTCAATACGAGGAAATGTCAATTTCCTACACTCACGTAGTTGATGCTGCACCACCATGTGACTCATACAGACGAACAACCACAGCCTGATGATTTTCAGCTGCCACCTTGAAAGCCTCAACAATGACAGCTTGATTGTCAGTTACAACCCAGTTCTGAGGCAACCTATACATCAAGAAAATGAATATTGATATCATGAGATTTTTCACAAAAATGAACACATTTTCTGAACATACCCAGCTCCTGCCAACCCAGTTGCCAAAAGAGGAACATTATTCGCTGAGAATATGTTGAGTTCATAAGCACGTCGAATGGCCTCAGACTCTTGGAATGTTCCTAAATTAATTGATTCCATTTATTATAACTCGAGAGTCTTTCACCTTTATGTATTCAGTTGTTTTTTTCAAAAAAGAAATACCTTCATGGGGCAATACAGCATAATATATGTAATGCTTGTGAATGTCTGCATTTGCGTCAGGATTCTTAGCTGATTTCAATCTAGAGAAAGAGACATTACATAGAAATTAAATTGAGTACCGATTCCTCCTTACACTCTAGTCTAGTTGAGAATGAAAGAACGTACAGTGAAAGTTTTACAATATTGTCCCGGACGTGCCAACCGTATTTAGAATCAGTAATTATGGTGACACCTTTGTCAGCTTGGGAAATATCCATCCATCTAGTCACACATTTTAACCAATTACTTTTACAATATAGTGTCCTGAGACCATTAATTGTATATCTTATTTATTTATTGAAAACATACTTATGTCCACAAACTTCAAATTTGGCCATATCCCATGACGTGTTCATGTGAGTAGGCTAAAAATACCCATTATTGAATTAGTTGAGAACTCTTCTACTAAAGCAAACAAAAGGTTGATTGTCGTCACTAGATAATTTCTTTAATTACCCTCTTGGCATGTCCATACTGAATTTCATATGTAGCTTCTCTTGACAGGATATCAAGAGGAAATTCAACTTTCAATAATTTGTGGTCTTCCTTCCAGTCCACAATCGTGTAGTACTCGATCAAGGGAGAATCAGCCTTTACAATCGTGTAACGTTCAATTGTGGAGTTTCCAAAAGCTCCAGTCCATTTTGAAACGCCGACAATAGGGCCTTGACTGATGATCTCTGAAATATATTACATATAATTCAGTACAACATCGAATGAGTGAAGCAATGACCCTGTCATAATGACAGGATCATATCCAAAAATAAATGAATAGTATTGTCACTCACGAGCAGCGTTTATAGTCTGGTACGCGGGTTGTCGTTGGGTTTCCACTGAGAATAGTCAAAAATAATTACCTATTATCTATTCACATTTAAATTGAAAGTAATAAATAAAGAAAAATTACAGTGGTAGTCCATCACGTCCCAAGCATCCCAGTACAAAGGTACATCATCATAAATGTAAAATTGTCCCCCACGAATCCCAGTGTTCAAACGATCTCCAAAGACTTTTTGTTCTTTCCCACTTGGTCCAGTAAAATAAATTTCTTCATTTGGAAGTCCAGTCTTTGGAACTTCCAATTTCACTTTCCCATTGGAGAAAGTTGAAACAGTTGTTCCTACACAAAAACAACAAATGATGAGGTCAATCATTCTGTAGTTTAGTAAAAATTGGGATTTAAATTTAGGACATGAAGATATTTGTACCATCAGTGAATGTGACAGGATTGGTTGGAGCAACTGGTGTAAATTGAGTGTAGCCCCCAGCCTTCAATTCGACAAGGGCAGCAGTGAATTGACTTGGAACTCTGAATCGTCCTTCCTCACTGTCTTCAACAGTTGTAGCCAAGTTGACAGCCTGGGTGTTTGGTCCACTTGGTGGGGCACCAGTGTCGGGTTGGTTGAAAATCACTGTCCGGACATCCCATGACAGGGAATTGAAAACTGCTTTGTTTGTGACCCCTGTTCCGAGAACGAGGGTATTGTATGAATTTCTTAAGGTCATCAAATTTGTGAATGTCTCAGCGTAGATTTGCCAAGCGACTTGGGCAGCTAACTCAATACAAGAGCCAGGTAGGATGTCATGAAATTGATTTAGAAGCTGCAGAAAATGAAATATAAAATATTTTTGAAAAATTGCCCTTGTAAGATTGTGTCAATTAACTCGTAACTTTATGTACCAAATTTTTCCAACATCTGTCCAATATCTCTTGATCCCTAAAATAATTTTTTTTAAAAGTTCATTAAAAATTTTCCAAGTTTAATTTCGAAGCTGCTGTATTTACATAATTTAGAGCTTACGCTGTGAATTGAGCTTCAGTGACCTTGCCTTGGCACAAAGCAATAGCCATGAGGTACTCAACTTCCCGGAGGAAGAATTCTCCCTTCCTGTTGTACCATTTGATTTTAGCTTGAGATGTGTATGTGCCATTATGAAGCTCCAGGTACAATTCTCCAACCCACTTGTACAACTTTCCTTGTTCTTTCTCCAATTCAGTGAAAAAATAGTCTGGTGACTCGAAGACAACTCTGAATAATTTTTAAAATCAAAATGTTTTGAAAGAAGTCGTCAATGGAAATATTTTCATATTTAATTTCCACTTACTTTGGTAGTCCATCCACGTTTTGGACTCTCTTCTGTCTTTCAATCATGGTCCGAGTTGGGCCACCACCTCCGTCTCCATAACCGTACAAGTAAATGCTCGTACTGGCTCTGCCCTTGTCTTGATTATTATTCACAGTGTAAAGTAATTCATTCACCGTTCCATTCATGTTGTAAGAATCTCCAGGAGGGAAATGAGTAAGCACTGATGTCCCGTCAATCCCTTCCCAGAAAAAGTTGTGGTTTGGAAACTTGGGAGAGAGAATTTGAGTCAAATTAGTAAAATAATATCACTCCACAATCAATTGTGTGTAAAAATGTTCAGTATATACCTTGTTGACTAAATTCCAGCTCATTTTTTGGGTGAGGAAACTTTGGATGGAAAATAAATTGTCACTTGTTTTCGTTCGAGTCTAACTCATTTATGGTGTATGAATTATTTTGCAAAGCTTACTTACCGACCAATGCCCACGTGCTGTCAAGAAAATCAGAAAATTATCATGCAATGAGGCTGAAAGAGGTTAAAGTTGAAATAACATTCAAGCTTATCCTGTAACTTACATTCAAGATCTGAGGAATCTGCGCTGAGTAACCCTGAAACGATTAAAGTAAATTCTCATTATTTTCACAAAATTCCGATTTGAGCTCCATTGAAAATGCTTTGTAATGTGCTTATAGTAGACTAACAAAAGTGTCGGGCAACCAAAATTCTTTACAAAGAAGACCAAAAGCTTTTTGAAAATATTTCTGTCCATAAAAGAATTGTCTCATGAAGCCTTCTCCACTGAAAACACACACGGGTCAAATTTTAGCACTTTAACCAGTAAAAATGCACTGATAGGATTACTCAGTAGTGATTTTGTTTACCTGGGAATGTTCCCGTCCATCTCAACCCAAGTCCCCCCAACAGGGATGAAGCGTCCTTGGGCCACAAACTGCTTAACTGGTTACCAGTCAAAAAATAATATTTACACTGTATCTAATAATTTGCAATAAACTTGTATTTAGATTTTTGCAGTACCTTCATTAAATACATCAGGATAGTACTGTTCCAACCATTCGTACTGTTGAGCCTAAAATAATGTGTGAATCTCTGGTCAATCTGCACTTTCTTTTTTTGAAGAAAGAAGGGAGAAAGTGGTATTACTTACTGATGAGCAAGTGAAAACGTATTCAGGGTATTCCTTCATAAGTCCAATTTGAGCTGACCAAGATCGTGCAACTAACGAATTTAGAAAATTAAAATTTAATTAAATTTTAAGTTAGCAGCAATAAATTATTGAAATTTGTTAGCTTTGCTGTAAGTTTTATGTATTCACCTTTGCGTATAGTCTCATCATATGGCCAAAGCCAAGCTCTGAAAGCGTAAAATGAGTTGTCTATTTTGTGATACTTTACTTTGATGTTTCTCTTTCTCTTTGATTAATTTACTCAACTCACGTGTCAATGTGACAATGACCCATAGAAATGACTGTGTGTGTTTTCTGACCAGCACCTTCTGCCCAAAACGCATCTGCAATTTCACTCGCTTTCCTAATGGCAAAACGAGAGAGAAAGGAAGACAATTTAGTAATCAAAATATAAATATTTCTCATTTTTTCTTTAAAATAAATAAAATTACTCCAAATTGTCAAAACGAATAAGGTTGATCATCTCATTGGCACAGAACATGGCTTGATAGCCACGGGCGTCATTGGATAATTGGTCTGCCATTTGATGTAACATTTCTAAATCCGTTAAGAGTTTGTAAATGGGTCTCTCAAACACTGCAATTTCAGCTCGGTCCAGTGAGTAAGAACTGTCATTGTTCGTCGGGCCTGGAGAATGAAGAAGAACCAATTATTATTGAATTATTAAATAATATAAATTAAATATTATAATTGAATTATTACATACTGAAAGGTCACAACATTTGACATGAGAAATAAAATTCGTTCTCACCAATCATGTCTCCAGCACCAGAGCCAAACATTCCATTGCAAGACATTTCAATATAAAATGTTTGTCTTCCAGCCGCACCATCCCATGATCTACTAATAATGTACTCTTCACGGTAGCCTGGAGAAAGTCCCTGAAATTCCCAGTGGTGTCAACCATTTAGTTTTTTACTAAATTTTTCACAAATATTTCTTTGTGTTTTCCTCACCTGCAACATTTTTCCGTCCGTGTTGTAAACAGCAGCCTCACAATTGGAATTCCATCGAAAGTGAACTTCCTTACCAACCCAAGCAGCCGGGACATCAATCTCGACCTGCCATTATTTAATTAAAATGTTAAAACTTTGTGTTAACAAATCTTTTGAATTTATTTTTAAAAGACTTGATTGGTCACCTTAAACCAGTGAGTGAACCAAGTTTTTCCAAATGATTGTCCAATATTTGCAGCCGTAAATGTCTGAGAAATGACGTCAGCAAATGTGTACTGTTTCCATGCCCCTGAAGGGCCTCCAAGTTCCCAGTGGGTCAGAGCTGACAAAAAATAAAATTACGTCCAGTTAATTGTCCCAATTATTTCTAAACAAAAGAAAAACTAAAAGTGGAGACTTACTAGCCAGTGGTTGGGTTGCAGAGTACAGTTTACTAGACAAATTAATATTTTTGAAAATATTCCCAGTTGAAATGAATCCAGAGATTCGACCCATGGTCGTCGTCCGATTCTTGTGCATCGAAGCTGTGGTCGCCATTTTTCACCTTGTGTGTGAACAAAGGAAGGAGAAAAATAATAATTGGGATTGCCCCTTGAATTAAAACAAAAACTTGGAACTGCTGTCAAGAAATGAATATATAGGAGAAAATCTAAATTCTTTTTGATTGTACACAATTATCAAGTCACAAAAAATGAGGAGAGGGATTGTAACTGAAGCCAGGCGATGAAACGCAATGGATTTATATACGATCGGGATTTATCAGTGACTGTTGTTCTCCTACAACTGTGTAGAATTAGTGTTGACATTCGTTAAACTCATTACAAAGGGGGGCTGTGTGTGCTATGACTGCAGCTCTCATTTGAATATCACTTTTCCCATATTTTAATGGGTTTTGATGGGACATGGAATGTGAAACATGTAATTTGATCATCAACTCCTCCAACACTCCTACTTTATATGTATATATCTACACAATTTTTTCTATTTAAAAATCTTGACTGTCCACTACATACTTGTTATGTAATTAACAAGGAAAAAATCTGTCAACAGCTTACATGTTAAAATGGATAACAATAACAATATACTTTTCATTATTTTTGTAAATATTATTCATGGTTCAGATTTGGTTTCCTCCCACCATGTAGGAAAAAAGATAGGATAGAGACAATTCAATACGCTGACTCAGGTGATCCCTTTTGTCATCCCTTTTGTTTTTGATTAAAAGAGGATAATCAAACGGAGGGAGGGAGATGATGAATTTTGATAATACAATTATTATACTAAAACGGGATATTCATTGTTGCAAACTCACCTTGTTTTTTCGTGTCCAAGCTCTTGACTAATCAGTGATGAAGCAGTGTGTGTGCCGGGGAAGAGATTTTTTCTAATCTAATTTTATCTAATCAGACGTTTGTGTGTGTGTGCTCTTTTTTCCCTAATTACTAATTAATTGCCACAATGATGACCTATTGTGTTCCTTCCTGGACTCGTTCCACCCTCTTTCTTGGCTAATACTTTGGGAAATATTAGCACAAGGCAATATGAGCTGATTTTAAGTGAGATGATGCTGACTTGGCTTGTTCTACAGACATGAAGAAAGCACGACTGACTGCCGATGAGACGGAGAGAGAGAGACATGGATGCCACAATAAAAGTTAGCAAGAAGGTCTTCATATGATGAAAACACACACACACATGTTCCAGTTTAAGACCAAAAAGGATGAGACCGTTATGTACTATAGTTAGCATGACCACTGCCGCAGACACACACGTTCTTTCTACACATTTTACAAGTAATGTCAAGTGTGCGTGTGTGTGTACTGGGAACTGTCAATTTATTCAACTGTGGGGATCAAGAGTGCCATGACTGAGAGTCATTCCGCTCAATCAGAGGGAGGTTCTTCATGACAATCACAATGTCTGACTAATTACCACTACTTGTGTCCATTTGTGTGTGTGTGTCCTTACAAATAATCCACACGGACAGAGCAGAGCAGAACATGAAGTTGGTGATTGACCTGCAAATTTTTTTCATGTACATTTTTGTATCTTAGATATTTTTTAATTTCTTCCTTCAATACAAATTTATTAGAGTGTATTAAAAGGATGCACACACAAAAATTGTGATGTCAAATCCTCCTCCCCCTTCACTTGACCCATGAACAAATAAATTAATTTAAAAGGCATTATTTAAAACTATGCTATGGTGTAAGGGGAAAAGCAAAGTCTACATATTTATAAACCAGCTTTGACAGCCAGACAGACAATGGTCTTGACATTCAGCATATTTACATTTGTACATGACTTTGTGAGTACTCTATATATGAATACATTGTAAATGAAGAGTTGGGACAATGTTGCAGTGGCCGACGACACATCATTGGTCATTTTATTGGGGGTGTTGCTCGCAAACAGTATTTTTGTGTGAATTAAAGTCAATAAATCTCTTGATCTAATCTTTTTCACTCGAAGGTTGAATGTCCTCCCTCAATCCATCATGAATATTATTGTGACTATTTCATAAAATTATTATTCTTTTCTGTATGAAATTTTCTTGAATACACCAAATCATTTGTATTTAACTGAGCCATGTAGTAAAAGTAAAGCTGAGTTAAACTCCGTGTAGTGTTGACATAGTACACTGATAAGACTATTACATTCACTTTTCCAATTTAATATTCAACTCCAGAGACCTGAGTTTATCTATCATTCTCTGAAGCTTGTAAGTACAGTCCACATTTTGTGTAAATTGTACAAATCTTTATATCCAAGTCATTTATGCACGTTTGATTCAGAAATCTTTCTGCTACTGTAAGTCATTTCTCTAGTCTATCAAGTCAAAAATTTGTCAATTCATTTATCACAAAAGTAAAGTATTACAAGTACAATAAGTTGAAGTATGATCATAACTAATGATAAAACTAGTCAATAAAGCGTTGCTTGACATTGACCTGAGCCTCAGAGTTGTCACTACCAAATATTTGGATTTTAAAGAAAATAATGAAACTCACACTCGTATTTACACTCCTGATTTGGATTTTGACAAAAGTTGTCATTTCATTACCATTCGTAATTTTAAGAAAATGAAAGAATTCTTTCCCTATTTTAAGAGAGAAGCTGAAAGTAAAATTCCTTCATTCACATTGCAAAAAAAGGACAGCTGATTGGATGCATTGCATTTCTGCAACCCTTTTGACAATCTGCCTTGTTACATAGCTTCTCCTCCAGTCCTGTTATACATAATAGGATTACTTCTCCCTCCTGTAATACGATTGACACTTTTAAGTACAGCTTTAGAAAAAAGAACTTTTGGGATCACAAAGACTGTGCAGCATGTTGAATGAATGCCCTGACGACACCAGAAAAGAGATTACTTGACTTTTATTCCACATCCCAGTCTGATCCTTCCACATTATTCCTTATTATATTATATTATATGGAGGAGGAGGTGAATGGCGGAGGGAGCACACACAAGGGACTCCCAAGGGCCACTTACAATCGTATATCAATTTTATACTCAAGGAAAATGGAAAACATTGTACTGTTTTCTGATTTATATATATATATATATATAAACTTTTTCTCCCTTTTATCGTTAGCGTGTGTGTGATATGATGCGACTCTTCGAAAAATGTATTCCAACTAATTAAGTACCTATACAATACATATTGTGTGTGTGTGTAGAGTGTACAGTATACATAATGTATGGAATCATTGTGATGATCCTGAGATAATAAAGGGAGAAGCGCAAGACACAATTCTACATTATGATATTGGTCTCCCTGACTCATACATATCCCTCTCACATCTTATTCCATTTTGCCATATAGAAGAGAAGTGAAAATCCAACAAAATGTTTTGCCATACTTGGTTTATCCAGCACACAGACACACATATGGCGGACACGTCTACATATTAACTCTTTTTATAAGAGTGCGTTGGAATAACATTATGGTATAACTCTCCTTACATGCAGTACACTCTCTCCCACACACACACACACTAGTAGGTAAGTAATGTGTGTGGAGAGAAGATACAGAGAGGAAAACACTGCAAGGGAGCAAGTTTTCTTGTCTCCTCATCTCTCTCTAAAAGCGATGAGGCAGATAGAATAGAGGGAAGGGAAGGGGAAAAGAAAGACCGAGGTTTGAGTCTTCCAGTGTTCAGTCGATTTCCAGCCATCTCTTCCTCAGGATGATCATAGTGTGGCTGTCGAGACATTTTCTCTTCTGTGCACAAATCCCACGGACTCACACCACAAAATCATCATCATCATCGTCATTATCATCCAGTCTCATTGTGCATTTGTTGCTAATGTCACTCTGGGTCATCTCTGGGGTGACTGTAGTGTCCTGTGACGAGGAACCCAGTCCAACAAATATTTTGGAATTGTCAACTGACCCCAGCAGTCAACAGTCAAGTCAGTATTATCATTCCCATCATCATCATTCCTCCGACAACAGCAACAACAACAATGTCAACTGGACAGTTGGACCACCACCGTCCAGTCAAAATTTTCATCCTCTCTTGTACAAACAGGAAGACTACGACTTTTCTAGTTTTACTCATTACAATGTTGGAGTTCTCCTTGTGTCTGGGACTGGATTTGGTTTTGACTTGGAGAAGTGTTCTCCTGCCATTGACATGGCACTTGACTACGTTAATCAAGTCTTTCTCCGTCCTCACAAAATTTATTTGACTAAAGTGCAGCGAAGGTAAAGTCTTAAACTTCCTTGTATTCTCAACATATTTCTCCTCTCCTCTCTTCTCTTCTTTCCCTCCTCCTCCTTCTTGGCAAAATCTAATTAATTAGAATAATACAAAAAAATTAAAAGGATTTTCACTCTAACAATCCACACGACGTGTACCTACATAACACTCGTCACAAAAAGAGAATGCACATTCTTCGTATTGATTTTATGATTAGAATTTTCCTCCTATTCTGTCCTACTCTGAGGAGTATGGGAAAGTGGATGTGTTTTTTAGTCCTTTCTTTAACTGTACAGGAAGAAGTGCGATTTATCCTGGTTCGGTGTGGTAAAAAAGAGAGACAAGTGTATCATTACTCAACGTTTCCTCCGTCATTCCAAGAGGAGGTGACATTGTTGAAGACACCAAATTAAAATGAAACCCACACACCCACGCACACACACACAACCTCCCCCAGAAACACTCAGATGTGATTGAATATTACAAGACTCTCTTGGTTTTTTCAGTAACTCTTCAGTATTCACAATTAATTTTAGTTTCCCCGTTTTAGTCAAATAATTTAATGTGCGAGGACAGTCACAGAAAATATACTTGACTTGTCATCTCATCTTCAAGTTTCTCCTTCTCCCTCACAAACAAAAGAACAGTCTCGAGTCATTTTCACTTTTTAAATTAGTTTCACAAGTACTCCTTCATGGGACTTGGAACACACACACACACACGCATAACCCCATTTTATCCATTAGTTGTAGTGACAACCTGTAGGATTAAAGATTTAACTTATTCCTGGAATAAGTTGACACACTTCTCCATGCACTCGTTCCATACTCTGAATTCTTTAATTGTAAAGGCGTGAGTTGACCACGTGAACAAGAATTCCAATAAATTTTTTTCTAGTTCTGAGTGAAGAGGCAAGTGTGATGAAGATTTATAGAAATAGAAGAGTGTTTGTGTGGGGAGGATGACATTTTTTTGTCAGGCCACATTGCGAATTAATATACTGTACAGGGATGTATGCTGAACACCTAAACTGGAAGAGTGAAAGTTACTCTTCATGTCAATGTCATAGGAGAAGGAGGATTAAGTCATGTTTTGGGCATTGAGGCATTCCACCAGTTTATATTTGTACTCTCTCATGTACGTGTATGTAACAGATGAAAAAGTATATTTTTCTCTCTCCTCTCTACTTTTGTCACACAAATGGATATTTACTGGCTCCACTAATATATTAAATGTTTGAAGGAGAGGAAGATTTTTGTATATGCGGACATAGCATGATATTATCAGGGCAGTAGTGTGTGTGTGTTTGTACTTGCGGTTTTCCCTGAAATTGAACCTTTTACATTGTCCTTCTACAAAGAGGCCAGAGAATGTATCATCTGCTTTTTGCATTACATTTTGTACCGCTAAATGGGGTAATATCGGCCACTTTTTCCGAAATTTTGACTTTGACGGCCTGTAGTTTTTTA